>NDGM011197732.1:0-11140 GCA_002564305.1 Octomys mimax
TAAAATTGCCGGGTGGTTCACTCCTAGCTTCCAAGATCTTGTACTACAACCCCATGAAGAGATGAAGAGGACCGCTGAGCTAGTTTCTAGAAGTTAAGGTCAACCTTGATTGAAAATAATAGAGCCTAACTGGAACTAGCTTAGGTAGAATGGTAATTAATTATAATAAAAGGAACGCAGGGCCAGCCAGATAGCTCAGCGGATTAAAGCACCTGCTTAGGCAGACAAAGGGGATAGGGGTTCTATCCCCAGCCTGCCATGTTGGCCCTGCCACTGGGGTGTGCTGAGATGGTGATTGAGACTGGGCATGGTGGCGCACACCTATAATTGCAGCCCTTGGGAGGCTGAAAGCAGGAGGATCACTGTAAGTCCAATCTGTGTAATGAGATCCTGTAGACCCTGTACTAAATACATAAAAAAAGGAAAAGAAAATGAATGCAATGTCAGGACTATGGTTAAGTAGCAGGAACAAGAAGAGCAGGATCTTGAGGGCCTCAGACCTTAATTTTTGTCCCATGTGTCCATGTTGCTCTGAGCCTACTCTTCATTCTCACTGTAGACAAGGTCTCTCCACATGGTAGCAAAGAGTTCAGGAGAGTCACCAGCAGCCCTTTTATCTTAAAACTTCTTCCTGATGGTAAAATTCAGACTCTCAGGAAAGAAATCTGGCCGCCCAGACTGGGCTAGTTGTCTATCTTTAGATCCACCAGCAGACGCTGGGGCCGCAGACTCTGCATATTAAATGGCTGCTTCAGCATGAAACATTCAGATGGTAGATGCTGGGCTCTAGTAAGTGGGCATAGATGATGAGAGTCCACACCATCAGGACGCCCGAAGAGGAGCGTTGGAAGGTGAGCATTTCCTCTCCCAATGTATAACTGGAGTCAGAATGCGATAGTGTTTTCTACCACTCATGTGACAATAATGTGCTGGCTAACATAACCTACCTATGCTTCTTCCTGTTATGGAGGGAGTTGGTTCATGGCTTAACCTTGCTGGGTTTTCCAATTCTTCTGTTTGCTACTTTGTATCATGATACCGCACTCTGGGATTTCTTTACATGTCTTGTATTCTCCTGCCTCCCTTGGAACCAAGTCTTCATTTGCTTATAAAACATCTCCTCATTCTTCCAGCTCAAGCCCGATAGCACCATGGTGGAAACGTAACTGTAGGTTGTCTAACTGCTGATACCGCCTTGGGGGGTACAGAGCTTCTTCTTGGGTCATCATTTACCCTGTTTGAGTCTTGTTTGTCTTCTGACTAAACAATGCTGACTAAATAGTAGTAATAGAAAATTCCATCTTTCCTCTGCATTGCCTCCTTTCATCTGATGCCTACAACAGTTTTTGAGGTAAGCAGATATATATTATTATAACCATTATTTTACATTTGAAGCAAATGAGACTTAGGTGAAACAAAGTTTTAAAAGTGAGTGATACCAATAATCAGTAGTGAACCGGGGGTTCACATTCACCTCTTCTGATTATAGATCTTCTATTACCTAAAGGTAGGATATTAGGGATATCAAGCCCACAAAGTGTCTTATAAGGTTTCTTTTCATTCTAAAATCTATGATTCTGCAGAAGAGGATAGCAATATTAAAAGTCATGCTATCTTATAGTTATTCAGTGTTTGCTATGTTCTGGGCATGAATCTAAGATATATTAGTCATGTAGTAATATTATGATGATGCAAATGGTATAGTAGGGTCTAAGTAAGTAGTGAGTAGAATCCTTGGATAGGATGAAGGGTTAAAGATAACTAAAATTTCTTAACTCTGAGGGTTTGATTTTGGGTTGTTTGTGTTCCAAGAAAGGACACACGACAGGCTATAGCAAAACCAGAAACAGCCTCTCTTGGGGGCTGTGTTGTGTTCCCAAGAAGACAAATATGCAGCTTAGGAAGGTGCCCTCTTAATCTGATAAAGAAGAACAGTGACAAGATGAACATGACCTGTGACACCACGTGGGGAGCCCTCTCGTCAGCCAGAGAGTCAGTTTTGCAGTGCACAGCTCTGGAGAAATGAAATCACTGATTTGCTGAAGAGAGCTGGGTTAGAATCCTAGCCTGGACACTTAGTAGTTGGAGACTTGAACAAATGAGTTATGTCCTCTGACTTGACAGCCCAAGGCTGGGAGAACACGTTCCTAGAGCTCTAAGTCCCCTGTTGGTGCTCAGTGAACATTCTGTCCCACTCTAGGTGGTATCTGGTGTCATTACACTAGGGACAAACTGTGATGCACAGGAATCTCGGGGGCATCCCTTTTCTGAGCCTGCAGGAGAGATGCTGTACCTGCTGCCTGCCTCTCCCCTCGGGGTGAAAAAGCCTTGCTGAATTTCCCCACTGCGCAGACCTGAAACCTGAAGGGACTCGACTCTATTCTTAATGCCCAGAGAGACCAGGCCAAATAAAGCAGAAATTGCACTGGAGTTACAGCCGGTAGAACTAGACTTTAGGTAATTCACTCAATGTCTTTGAGCCACAGTTTCTTTACCTATGAAACAAGAAAGACAATATTTGAAAAGGTAGTTGTGAGGCCTAAGCTAGGTATCATTTGTAGGGATTAACGGTTGGTGGGAGCTGAGTTTGTCTTGACTCAGGAGGTGTGGGGTGTCCTTGCTTCCTTATCTCACACCTCTACGTGCCTCTTCTTCACACCTGGAAGGAGTCGCTTGCTGGCTGGCTGCAGCATTTTCTTGCCTACCCAGAAGGCACACCAAGGCATTGGCCCTCGCTGCTTCCATGAATCCACACATGTACACACACGAATGTGTGCATTCAGAGACATCCCCTTTCCATGTTAATGAGAGGGGAGAGAGAGATAGAGAGGCAAAATATGAGAGAGAGCTGTCATGTAGAGAAATAGCAGCAGGAGGAAATCCCCTGTCCTCTCTCCCCATGTCACTTGTTCTGCCTGTACAGGCAACAAATTAAAACAAGAACCCCCCATCGCCCAGAGCTGCCTGGGCTTCTGCCACATCAGCTCTAATAATAGCCAAGCAGAAAGGCCCCCCTGTCTGCTAGCCCCTGAGCAAAGAGGCAGTGCTTTTCATTCCCAGCCAGAGAAGTGGCTGGGAGCTTTGGCTGTGTTTATTTGGTGTGACTTTGGGGCGATTATACATTGTTTCTTGTCCTCTGTCTAAGTGCTCCCCATCAGAGATGGGGAGGGGGCACAAGGGGTGAAGGGGCAGGAGTAGAAAGAAAAGCAAAAAGGGAAATTCAGCTTCTTCAGGAAAACACACATGCGGTCCATGCCAGCACCAGCACACAGCAAATTGAACTCTCCCTGCCACATAGTGGTCTTTGAAAGCTTTCAATTATCTGTCTGCACCTATAGCAAATGTTAGGGATCGCTTCCAGGAGCCTTGAAAAGGGTCTATACATAACAGAGGTGCTCACACGCGCCCAACAGCCGCCTGAGAAACAACAATCTATTCATTTACCTTTGAAAAAGCCAAAAAGATATAAATTCTACCCAGAAATCAATCTCCCCCTCTCTCTTTCTTTGTCTTTTGCCACATCCCTTCTCCAACCTCTCACCCCATCTCGTGTTTATTTATTTATTTTCCAGCGAAGGGCAGGGAAACCGCCCAGGAAGGCAACACTCAGGCAGACAAAAGAAGCAGGGTGTATTTTGATGTAAATGCTGGTCCCACTCGGGCAAAGCAGCGGCTTTGCAGTCTTGCTCCCTGGGGTGTCCCCTGCCCATGCAATGCATCTCTGGGGGAGCACCCACTGTGTGCTGACCATAGGCCAAGGACTGTTAACAGTGCCACCTTCTTGGACTCTGGGGATAAGACTCAGGGGATGGTGTCCCTTTCACTCCCCAAATGAGGAAGCATGACTCAGGTAGAGCGATGCCACTGCACAGGGAACCAGCTCAGATCTTCCACCTCTCAGTCCAGATCTCTTCCTCACCATGCTATTTCTGCTACTGTTCTGGGCTATTACGCTCTGATCCATGAGAAGACATCAGCGTGGACTCCACACATCATGTCCAAAATTACTAGCAGCCACAGAGGGAAGCTGGCTCGGTAGACAGTGTTTATGCAAGCAAGGCTGTACAAGTGTGTCATAGTGAAAATAATGAGCACAGAGATGTCAGTGGTGGCAGTGGCGGTAGTGATGAAGCACAGGGAGGGGCGCTGGCTTAGGTAAGAGCTCCAAGCTTTAGCCTCAACTTCATTACTCGGAGCTGCTGGACTTAGCCAAAGCCATCCTACTTCTCCGGGNGGGTAGCAGTAGATGGATGGTTTTCCAAGTGGGCTTAGTGGAGTAGCCACATCTTGAAGGACCTTGGCTCACAAGAATGCTGGAGAAGTGCGTGGCGCTTGGGCATCTGCCAGACAAGGCCCATTTTTAAAAATCTGTTTTGCATGTTGTGGTTCTACATGATCATTGAGCAGAAGAAAGGGGCATGCTATTTGTAGGATGAGATCCAGCCAGAGCATTCCATGCCAAGATGGCTCTGTGACATTCAGATACTGAGGGACCCACCTCCTCTTTCAGGATCTGAACTCCTAGAAGGTCATGGAAGAAATGACAAATGCCTAGACAAACAGCTCTGGGATGGACCAATGAAGTCTGTTGTGGGCTGGAGGCATGAATCCAAGACAGAAGTCTTGAAGGAAAGCGCAAGGTCTAAGGCTCAGGAGAGGATCGAGGACAAAAAGGAGTCCAGGCAGTGGGGTATTGGAGTCACAGAAACTGAAGGCAACTGCAAAGCTGTGCTGGGCACCGTAGGGACTGGGTGGGAAAGATGGAGGAGGGGTGGGACCACGACTGCGTACATCAGAGCCTGGCTCTCACCTTTGCAGGTGACAGATTCAGTACATCTGGCTCAGGGCCTCTGAGCTCTGGAAGACCAAAGGCTGGCTGAGAAAGCCTGCAGCAAGTGCACTTCTCACCTGTGCCACTGTTCCCTGTGGACAGAAGCCTGGGACAGCGCTGAGCACTTTTCCGTTCTGTTTGAGTCCTGGGGGTCTGAAGAGCCACGATTCCACATCTCTCAGGACAGATGCAGTTCCTCGTATCCATATAATTAAAAGCATAGCTTACAGCATTTTCAAACCAAGAAATCTTACAGTTCAGTCAGCAAGACTACACTGCCATCCAATATCAGGGCTAGGTTTTAGGGATAATTTGCATCTTCAACACATATTTTAGAGCAGAAGGGGTTGGCAAGGAGGACCATGAATCCAGACTGGGATGGTGCCTGGGAATGGCCACCAAGAAACAACATTCACAGTACTGAGCTGGGTCTGAATTCTTTTCACCCACATTGTTTGGTGCGCTGGATGGCAGGACTGAACAAATCTACCCGCCTGTCCACACCCACAGACATCTGATGAAGAAGGATATTGTGTTCTGAAGTTGTGTACGAAAGATAATGTCACTTTTAAGTTTTCAAAGAGGTCTATATCTATTGTGTCTAATGATCAAAGCTATATATCAATGGGCAGACTTAGCCCCATTTTATAGATGGGTAAACTGAGATGCAGAGCTCTAAGTGACCTCAAGGTCATTCAGTGATGCTAGGACAGAACTTGAGCTAGAACTCAGTCCTTCCCCCAGGAGGCTCAGATCCCCGTGCCAGTGACCTCCTCCCCTGCACCCCTCAATTGGTTGAGCTCCCTACTTGGTCTTTACCTGACCTGTAGGGGCCAACTTGAAGCACTGGCAGGCTGGGGGTAAATGAGAGAATGACTTCCCACAGCGTGTGACTTGTCCACTAATTTGAAGAGCATTTTCTTGGCCAGTGCTCTAATCCTGAGTAATGCCCTGAGACCACATCGATCGGGATCCGGGAAGTTCTGACCCGATCACAGCACATTGCAGTGGCCTGTACGCGGGTGACCTTCTCTCTGTCAGAAAATACATCTTTCCTGCAGGTCGGCAGCCTGAAAACATCACCCACAGCCAGCTTAGCCCAGACAAAGAGCTTTGAAATGGTCCAGATAATGCATCGAGGGGAAAACTGTTTTCCGAGTGTGTAATTCGTCCACTATTAACCTGCAGCTGCAGGGATGGCCTGCTTTGATTCCCTTCTCCGGCCAGGGCCATTCCTGTCATGTACTGTGATGCATGGTGCATGGCAGTGGACAGGAGGCTGAGACTTGTCATATTTCCTGAATGCTAATGACCCCCTGGCCGGCTGGCTGACATTCTGTCCGCCGCCTGGCTGCACTGTAGGCCTGACCCACCATGGAAATTGTGTGCAGCTTGGTTCTACCACAACACGTGTCCTGGTACTCAGCTGAGTGGCGTGAAAAGAGAGCTGGCATCCCTGGCCATCTGGAGGTGTATGTTCAGCAAGAGGCTGGGTGGTGCAGATGCCAGGGCTTTCAAGTTTGCTTCGGCAGGAGTTCCTAATCCTGGCACCATGGGGCTGTGAGCTTTGGGGGGAAGTACATACCCTTTGGGGGCTTTACTTTTATTGTCTGCAGAATAGCTGGTCAAGGTAATAAGCCTTACATTCCCAAACTATATTTTTTCAGGTAATTCTCTGTTTTGTGCTAAGTGATAATTAGGGTTAAAAATGTACATAGGGAGCGAGGGAAGAGGACAATATTTTTTGCCACTCTCCTTAGCTATTTCTTTTCCTTTCACCATTATCATCATAGGAAGTGCTTTGGTCTCCCCTACTACCAAGATAAGCTGGGCCTGTGGGTCACAGAGTCAGGGCTGAGCAGAGACAAGTTACTGCTGGAGCATCACACCCCACTCCAGTGCCCAAGAGGGGGGAGAAAGGAGAAGGCAAGTGGATTGTAGCAGGTCTCAGGGCTGAGGCAAAGGCCTGGCACCACTGGGTGGGCAAGGGAGACAAGAGGAAAATGTGGGGAGGAACTGCTCCTGAGACCTTCAACAGCAGTGGGAGGCACAGGGTGAAGCCTGTAGAAGGTGTTTTATGAAGGATCATGGGACAGGGCGGGAACTCGGATGAACATCCCATGAGGTCAGTAACGTGAAATAAGTCACTCTCAACCATTGGCAAAAAAGTGACATTTGCCAGCTGATGTCTAGTGGGAAGATGTTTTGAATATGGTAATCCTAGAAATCCTAAACTGTGGGGGGAAAATTCCTCTGCCCCAAATAAACCAGAAAAGCCAAATTATTCTTACACCTCTCAAAGAATGTGTCTCCTCCCAGCTCTGGGTTTGAGGTAGCAATCAGATGATTCACCTACAGAGCTTCTATCAGGAGTGGTGTCTGGGCCCCATTCTGAGTTTAATGAATCAGCAGGAGGCCTTCCAGGCCCAAATCTTGGTTTGTCCTGCCTGTTGAACATGTGTAATGGGCACGCCCCCACTCATAAAACAATAGCAACAACTAACTTTGAGCCAGGTAAACAACTGCTTAAGATTTGGGCTCCATTGGGCTAGCTATTTGTTCTACTAAGTGTTCAATATTTGTTCAATAAATATTTCAAGACCATACCATGAGTTCCACTGGATTCTGCATTCTTTGAGTGCAGGGACCATGTCTAGGTTGTTCCCATGTCCCCTCTGCCCAGCACACAGTAGATGCCCAATGCATCTTTGTTGAATATATAAATAAAGGAATGAATGAATATGTGAATGTGAAATAAGGCTTCCTGTTAGAATAGAAAGAGTCTAAGTTATGACATGAAAATCTTCATTCACATAAATCCTGGCTATCAGGCTTTTTAATCTGAACTGAGCACGTTTTTTAACCTCTTTGAGCCTCAGTTTCTACAGTGGGAGCAATGGGCTAATCCCACATGCTTCCTGGGACTGAATGAATTAATTTATGGGGACAGGCTTATGTAACAGTTCAGAGCACTGCACTCGGTCAATGGGAATAGAACAAAGTTCCTCTGAGACTGTGGTGCTAGATGTTGGTTCCACTTCCCTGAGGCCCCAATGGCTCTTAGTCATTTCAGACCCCGCAGGCTGGAGAGATGCAGGAGGGAGCAGGAACAGTAACTGACAATCTATCTTCAGTACTTCTGAGCTTCAAGTAAGACCAGGCCCCAAGCTATGTTTAATTTTAAGTGGCTTTGATTAAAAAAAAAAAAATGACTCATTTTCCTTTAAATTCATCATCAGACAAAATTCCCTTCTCCCGGAAACTGTACAGGAGTTTGGGTTGACATGACATTCCAATGTAACAAGACAACATAATTTAAAGGAGCCCTGTGGCTTTTACATTTGAGGCCGACTGTTTCCCAGTATTTGAACCAAAGCTCAGAGAACAGCTGGGAGATTAGGTACTAACGAAAAGGAAATGATTTGAAATATCCACGCTCCGCTCCCTGCAAATCAGAGCGCTGTGACTTGGCAAGCTTCGCCTTTCCTCCCCACCCCGCCACCCCCGCTGAAATGTGTCGCTGCGCGGGCTGTCTGCAGAGCACTCAGAGATGTTTACAGCTCTCTTCTTCTCATGCTTCTGTGATAAAGGTCTGGCTTTGTTGTATCAACCAAAATCACAGAGCTGAGTGTTTCGCTTGTCTGTCTGAGAAATACTGCGAATATTCTATCAGGTTGTGCCTTTGTGTCCCGTCATTTATCTCACCTATGGCAACGGACAGCGAGTGTGGGAAGGAAGAAGGTAGCTATGAGAGACGCCATCCCCTTGCCTGGGCCCCTGCTTCTGGGCAAGGAGTTGTCTCTAAATTGTTCTAAGTAGGGTTGCCTGGCCTCTGGGGACTCCCTCCTACAAGTCCAATTCAGACTGAATCCCCTTGATCCTCCAAGGGTCTTCCTCTCAGTCAAATAAATTCTTCCCGCTTTTGTTTCCTGAGATCCCTAGATTTTCTTTGGTCTGCCCAACACCAATGTCAGTTTTCTTCTGAACAGACCCTCCCCTCGAGATGAGTAGAACTGGAGAAAACACTGCTGTTGGTCTGTCCCAAATTTCTCAGGGTCATAACTGCGAAGAATGTTTGACTTTATAAAGCAGCTTCCTTTTACCCCAGGCTGGTAGAAATGATGTACAGGAGATATTAATGACAATGAAGCTATTACCTTAGCTTAGTAGCCCCGTGGAAAAGGTTCAGGATTGAGGAAAGGTCTCACTCTGGTTAGGACATGACTATGGATAGTAATGCTGAGCTGTGGCGGGAAGGAAAAGAATTTACTCTATGAATATTTTGGAGCCTCCGGAGGTTTTGTGGATCTGTGCAGCCTTTCCAGCTTCCCCTGCTCTTCATTTCTTCCCATTTTCCAAGTATCAAGCACTAAAGCCCCATGTGTGCAGAGAGCAGACAGGGGCACTCTTTTGCAGAAGCCAGTGGGAGGAAAAGGTAGGAGGACTGGAGCTTGTTCTGGTGTTCTTATTGCATATGCGTGTCTAACTAGAACCAGGTACCCCTGGGGAAAATCATGGTGACTTAGGTGGTATAAAGGCACTGAATAAACAGGTCTATCTTCCTCGGGCATCAATTTTACTTGAAGATTTGGGGTTAAAACATGCTGATATGAAAACAAACACATATGCATTCTGGAAATGAAAAGGAACATAAAATTCACATGATTTCCTGAGATAAAACGTGACTTCAAAGAAGCGTGCTGTGGCCGGGCTGCTTCTAGGCTGCCCAGAGGGGCCCCTCTCAAGCTCCTCAGGCAGAGAGAACTTTGAGGGGTGGAGACACTGGCAAAGCTCTGAGTCCCAGCCCAGAGTGAGAGGGTCGCTGCCTGACAGAGCACCACAAGATGCCCCCTGGGCTCCAGAGTCCACCTGGGTTATGTGTGGAGCCCTGGGACAAGTGAATAACTTAGAAGAGGGTGCTCGTAATAGCAGAGCAGTCTGGCAGGCTGACGCATGGCAGTTCTAAGGTCTATTTGATGTTGCGTAGAACTAAACTAGCCTGCTTCTCTCAGTCATAGAGATGCATCATGAGGCTGGGGGGGGGGTATTATTTCCGTGGAAGAAGGAGGATGGATTATGATTATCAGGAAAGAAGCTACTCACTTTATTGCGAGGGAACTTGGTCCCTGGCTGCTCCCAGGGGACAGACACAGTCTCTCACACACACCTACACTCACAGAGGCCCCATGTGTCTACCTGCTGTCCTCAGAGCCAGTCAGAGGGGGGAGCGGGAGCCAGTGCGATTAATGGGGCCGCCCCAGGGGACTTGCTGAATGGCAGGCCTGCCCGCAGTACCACAGAGCCAATTTCAGTAACAGGTTTAAGGGAGCCCTGAGACAGGAGGCAATGCAGCTGACTCAGCCCTTCCAGCTCCTCTGCATCCAGAGGGAGGCTCCAGAGTCAGGGAGCTGGAGACTGCAGCAGAAACCAGCACCAGGGGAGGCTGGGCCAGCCAGCCATGGCCCCAGGGGAGGCAGCGGGGCTGACAGACAAGGCAGGTGTTGTGTGGGGGGAGGGCAGTCTTCCTCTGCACAGGGGAAACTTGGTTGTCTTTCTTGGCCACTGTCAGGATAAAGCACGATAGTAAATATTCCTAGGGTGCTTTATGGTTCAAAGCATTTTCATGAACATTACCTTACTCTCCATGATAATTTTATGACATTGTGCACAAGAAGCCTAAAGAGTTTATTTATTTATTTATTTGCCAGGAGCCCATGGGGTCAGGACAGCAAACCTGTGCTTGACCGGGAGACTGGGGTCCTCTTCCCTCATTCAGATGAGGATAGCAGATGTACTTGGCAAGGTTAATAAGATACTTACGTCACATGCGTGGCTGTAATATTGGGCACATACTGTTGTCAACAAAAGTGGGATGTTACTAGCACTTTTTGAGAGCAGAAAAAAACGTATTAACTTGGAGAAGAATAAGAAACTCTCTCTAGCACATGCATGGTCCATTCAAAATTTTCAGGAGAGACTGTTAATCCACACACAGCAGCAGGAAAGAGCTAACCCCTGGAATGCGTTGTCAATAAAGCCACATCTGAAGTAGCGGAGTCATTTTCTCCGCAGCCTACCCCTTGGGTATCCACTCACTATGGCTGGATTGCAGGAGAACAGGAGAGAAAGCAGAGGCTGTTCTTCCAAAGGGTCACAGTGGACTTGAGGGGCCCAGGATGATTGGGAGGCAGGGCCTGGGATTTTCAGCAGGTCACTGCTTGGGTGTGGCCACGTCTGAGTCCCCCTGCCAAAGGTTTGCATGGTCAGAGATCCTGTTTGTAGACACATTTTCCTCGGGACCCCCCCCCC
>NDGM011197734.1:0-20135 GCA_002564305.1 Octomys mimax
GAACTCAGACCCTTGTGCTTGCCAAGGAAGCGCTTATTCCACTGAGCCATCTCCCCGGCCCCATGACCTCCTGTTTTAAAGAGCATACTCTTTTATTAAGTCACTTGTCCATCAGACAACTATAGCTGGTGGGCAGAGTGTTTTCTCTTTGTACTGGACTCACACTCAGGATGGTGTGCTTGCCAGGCAGATGCTTATGTCCCTGAGCTATCTCCCCGGCCCCAGGGCAGAGAAATTTAAATAAGAAGTTTAAGAATCTTTAGCATCTTAAGGATGCACTTTTATTGTGTTCATTTTGTTGTACACATGTGTGTTCTTCCCACAAATGAATACTCATTTCTTGGAGATCCTCTTCAGTGTGTTTTTTCGATGTGGATTTCTCAAACGTGGGTAATGCCGATAACCTGAAGGGTCAGCTATTTCTCAATTAGAATTCAAAAAGTATGTTTCGGTGTTTCATGTACATGACCAGTATGACAGAAGTAACGGTAGTGCTTTCTGCGTGGCCTGGTTAGGCTGTAATTGAGCATTGCTGTTGGGTCTTCGTCACAAGTTTGCCTTTCAGTTTGTGTAGACAGTTAAACATGTACGTAAAGAGAGTGTTCAACTGTTAGGACCATGCGCATTGCCCTGGGATGCTTGGCGTTGTCTGTAGATTTCGTTTTTGTTACCAGGGCTAACCAAGTTTGAGGAAAAGTGCTCTTGATGAGGGTCTGTGCTCATTGTGGTGGTGTAGTCACACTGTTGGGCCTTTTCAGTCCTTTCTTTCTTCAAAAACATCCACTTTTTCTGAGCCTTAAAAATTTTAAGATTCCCAAACAGAAATAAAATTTCTTTTGGTAAACTATTAAGAACTAATTTTATGTTGAAACAATTTGGGTCTTACAATTTTAGGTAATCTGCGTTAAAAATTGCTTTCCTCACGATGCTGAAGAAGTATTTAAAATCTATCACAAAGTTTTTCAGTTTGCTGGTGGTGTTAGTGATTCAGTTTGGGGTCACTGTCCCAAAGCAGAATGTGTCTGGAGGGCAGCTTGCTGGAGCCACGCGGGGGTCATGGTTGGCCACACGCTTGACTCCTTGGGTTAGAGGGTAGGAAATGAGAGGGATCGCAGCTTACCTGGTGCTGACGGGCACCCCTGACATCACTCGTTTTCCCGTTCGTTAGGCAGGCCAGCTAACACGGGTGTGCAGGATGAAGGGTCTTGTGGGCATTAGCAACCTCTTTAGAGGAAGCAAAACAAACAGTACTCGATGGTTGGTCTGTGAGTACTGGGATGATACAAGCACACTTCTGAGACATTTCCAGATGGAATGACCTGGTCCCAGCTGGAGGCAGTTCATCTGTCTGTCTGTCCACCATCCCCCCTTCTTCTGCATTTATACATACGAAACTCACTCATCATTGAGGCGTGTAGTAAGCCGGCTGAAAAGAACTAATGAATAAATGTGCAGACATTGCCTTGTGTGCAGAGTGGTTTTTGTTGAATTATCTTTGCTTTAAATTTTATTTTATTTATTTATTGATTTTTTTTTGTGGCATTGAGGATTGAACTCAGGACCTTGTGCTTGCCTGGCAAGTACTTATTCTACTAAGCTGTCTCTCTGGTCCCTGCTTTTTTTCAAAAAAGAAAAGAAATATTTCTCTCCTTGCTGTGAAGGTAGACGCCTGTCTTAGTTTCTCTTTCTGTTGTAGTAGGTAGATTAGTACTTGTACAAAGATTTTAAATAGGTAATCATTGAGTGGCTTGAATTTATGAAGGGTCTTTATATCATATAAGGCTTTTAAAACTTTTTTACAGTGATTGCATTCCTCATGGGGAGTTGGTACACGTGCATGTCATCTCAGGCCTGTTGGAGCAGAGGACAGGAGGCAGATCTTCAAAGGTGGTTGAGCCTTGAGAAGGTAGAAGGGAGACAGTAGGTACAGGCACTGCTGGACCTGTATGAATGAGCATGATTAGGAGGTCCTGGCAGGCGTTTGAGCACAGGGTGGCGGGATGGAAGGAAGCATAGCAGGTGCAGGGCCAGTAAGGAGGCAGGCCTGGGTGGGTGGCCAATTCACGCTGGGGACAAGCCTGGAGGTAACGTGTTGGGATGAGATGCTGGAGAAATTGACTCAGAGAAGAAATCTGGTGACTACTGTGAGCTCTGGAATGACATATTTTAGGAGTATGGACTCAGCAGTTCCACTTACCAGTTTGCCATCTATAAGCTGGATCATTTTTTTCAACATGTTTAACTTCTCTAGCTGAGTTTCCAAATTCCATATATAATTCAGTCACTAAGATTATGTTCATTAATATTTTTAATAACATGGGGAAATGCTTATGCTGTTTTCTGTAAAAGTAACATAAGTGAATACGAAAGAATGGGGCAAATATTGAACATGCAGCATGATTTAAAGGTAGAGTTCCTACTTATATGCCAGGGCTTGAGGTTACCAAGCAGAAATACTTGAAGTCAAAATGTCAAAAGTGATGTGATTATAGGTAATAATTTGATTATTTTCATAAAAATCACATTATCAACTTGTAAGTACTCATGGAATAAGTACTATAAATTAAATCCCAAGATAGTTAAAAACAGCAAATTATGTTTGCAAACAACATATGTCCTGTCAGAATTAGGGGTCTCATGTTTCAGCTACTTATTTTTATATCTACTATTCAACTTGCTCTG
The DNA here is from genome assembly GCA_002564305.1 of Octomys mimax. Classification (NCBI taxonomy): domain Eukaryota; kingdom Metazoa; phylum Chordata; class Mammalia; order Rodentia; family Octodontidae; genus Octomys; species Octomys mimax. Next base: position 2,683 of record NDGM011197734.1, read on the forward strand.
TGAAACTTCTATTTAACTTTTGGACATCCTGTATCAGTACCTTTAGCTATCATATGTACTATTTCTAAAGCAAACCAGACTTTAGTAGAAGAAGGAACAAGAAGCTAATTTATTTGAGCTTGTTAATTATACTGAGTATACAATACAGTAGTGACCATCTTATCCTCCTCCTCTTCTTCTTCCTCCTCCTCTTCTTCCTCCCTCCTCCTCCTCCTTTTCTCCTTCCTCCTTTTTCTTTGCACAGGGGTTGAACTCAGGACCCTGTGCTTGCCAGGCGGGTGCTTATTTTACTGAGCTATCTTCCCCAGCCCCTGTACTTGCTTCTTTACCCTCCCAAAAGATTAATGAAAGGACCTAGAATACAAATGTATTAGAAAAAAAATTAAAGAACAATTGAATTTAACATAGTTTAATCCTAATTCTGGATTATTCTCTGGATTTTCAGCTTCTTATTCTACTTGCCTTTCCTTTGCTTCCAGATAGCCTTTGTGATCAGATTATTTGGTCTTCCAGATAATTATTTAAAAACAAAAACATAACAGAGAAATGACTACTAATTTATGTGTTCCAGCTGCTTTCAGCTCAGCAGCATGGTTTAAACCATTAAATGATTCTCTTTGGCCCTGCTTCAGGAAGCTCTCCCTGTGGAGGCACAAAAGCCTTTCTGTGACTTGGTTTTTGACAGTGCCACATAGTGGCTTTATTTTCCTTCCCTCCCCTGCAGTCCCCACCCTTCTTACTTTCAGTATTTTGATAGGGGCTCGCCAAGTCACTAAGTTGCCCTGGCTGGAGGCAAACTTGTGCTTCTCCTCATCACCCTCCCCGAGTGCTGGGATTACATGCACGCACTGCCGCAGGAGGCCTCACATAGCAGTCTTTCAGAGTTTCAGATGTGGAGTTATACCTTTCATTCTTCCCTGGGAAGATACCCAAAAGAACAATTTAACTTACTGTGCAAGTGTAGAAATACTTCAAGATTTCTGTATCTGTTTTTACATTTTTGGCCTTCCTAACAACAGAAAAAAACATACAGATATGCTGAGAGAAAGAGCAAGATCTAACAGAATGAAACTTTGGTTGTTAATGGTTGGTTGGTTGGTTGGTTGATAGGGTCTCACTGTATAATCAGGCACCTCAGCTTTTTGAACCCTGGGGTTATAGGAATGTACTGTGACTACTGGCAAAATTTTGTTTTAAAATGTGAATTTTCACAAATGGCTAGAGATTTTGGTTCACTGTGAATTTTGGCTAGTTTCTTTATGCCTTCATCTTTTGTCAGTATGATCTCTTTATTCTTTGTATAGGTCCTGATCCTTTTTTTCTGAAGAATATTTGACTTCCCATGTATAATATAAAATTTCAAATGTAAGATTAAAATTTCATATTGAAGAATTTTCTAAAAATGAGTCTTTATAAACATCTCTGAGAATGTTTTCATAAATAATTGTCCCATGAGATCTTTGTCAGTAAGTTTTTACTTTATCATTTAAGTATAAAGATTTTATAAAACAGGTAATTACGTATATGCTTTCCAATATGGTTAAACAAAGTTACAGTATTTATAGCTGCATATATAACGAAAAACTGTTTTCCTTTGGCTTCCTGAGTCTTCCCCTGTCTTATTTTAACAGTCGTGTATTTCTTTACATTACTATAAATCTTAAACACCATCCACAGCACTTCCCACCTAAACAGATGGTTCCTATTCCTTCCATTGACCATGTTGGGCTGCTTATCTCTGTGTCTCAAGTCAAGTCTAGGAGCTTTATGTCTCATTATTTTCTCTACCAAAAGCCATACCAGTGGCCTTGTGCCCAGCTCTTGGGTTAGGGGCAGATAATAGGAATTAAGCTGCTTCAGAGTATCAGGTCAGGGTTCCACTTGTCACTGACAGTACAGATTGTGTGTGGTCTCAGTGGAAGTCACAGCTTTGTCTGCTACAGCATTTTCTGAAACTTACTGACCTTTCATGTGGTATTTCACTAACACAACTCAGAGTGCCTCCACCTCTGAGCTTTATCTTCTCTTCGGAATCAGCTCATTGTTTAGAGTTTGATGCTATTCCAGGTAGGACACCCCCCCCCGCCATTGTTTTAAGGGTTGAATTATAGATTAAGTACAGAATCATATTATTTTTTAAGGTAAGGTGTTTCATTCGTGCTTTACTTTTTGAAGAAAGACTTCTTCTCCTTCTCCTTCTCCTTCTCCTTTTCCTTCTCCTCCTCTTCCTCTTCTTCCTTCTCCTTCTCCTTCTTCTCCTCCTCCTCTTCCTCCTCCTCCTCCTTCTTCTCCTCCTCCTCCTCCTCCTCCTTCTCTTTCTTCTCCTCCTCCTTCTCTTTCTTCTTCTTCTTCTGAAAAAAGTGAACTTAGGTAAGTTTCTGGTAATCCTTAGGCAGTCTATATTCTTCACAGGATACTGAGGGAAGTCATAAAAATCATCAGAGTAAAATGAATTAAAAGCATGAATAGAGATTTCAGAGAAGCAGTAAGTCTATTGACAGAAGCTTATGGGGAGTTGGTTTAGGCTGCTCAGTCAAGAAGCTGTTTAAAGGGGAAGAAGGAGGAAAGGAGGAGGCATTTTCAAAGCATGCAGAGTTTCCCCCAATCTGAGTAGCTGTGGTGCAGTGATAAACATTAAAAACAAAACAGAAATCCCACAACTTTCTAGTAGTGGTATATGGTAAAAACACCTGACTCGTGAGTGAAAAAATCCAGTTCAAATCTTGACCCTTCAGCTCAAGTAGGTGAAGTGCTTGACCTCTGGATCTTTCTGTTTCTCTATAAAGTGGAAGTAATATTTACTTCATTAGGTTACTCTGAAGTGAGAATGTTCTGAGAATGTTGGATACACTTATGTCAGTAAACCTTTTAGTGTAAATAGATCAGTCTTAAATGTCTGTCTAATTAAAAAGGGGCTTGCTAAAACATTTTCAAGTTGCAACTTTTCAAAATATACAACTTAGAGAAAAAGATGTTAGGAGTATCCTTTTTTGGAGGGGGTGATTACCAGACTAAAAACACCGTGCAAATAAATGACATGCGTAATCTGATTTAGAAGAATGTCTTTTTATCAAGTATAATTTTTATTTTGTATGGAACTATAGAAATAAGGGAATTATTAATAATGGTACATACTTAAAAGAAAGACTCAAGTCCTATACTTAACACAGTGTTTAATTTATTTAAAAGGTCTAGTAATAATAGAAATATTTCCTTGAGGCAGTGATTAAAAGTGATTGAAATATATAGTGAGAGCTCATGGAAATAAAGGGTAAATGTTTGAAAGTATGTAGTACGGGAAATCTATAATTTACCAGTTTATGCTGATTAGCTTTTATAATTGTTATGGTATATAATGATTTTTTAAATTTTTGTCATTGTATAATTTGTAGTTATGTGTATAGCTTTATATTGAGATAAACCCCAGTTAGAAGTTAATACTCCTTTTAGTATCACTTTTGTGTTATACCTGAGAACTTATCAGGCCAAAAAAAAAATGTATTCTACATACCTTTCTTAGTTTTTCTTAATATTTTGATTTTTTTAAATGTGTATTAAGATCATACATTTGTGAGATTGCTGATGTTAATATATACTAGCCTTCGTATTAAACAGAATGCACCCTGAGTATTGAACAGAATGTTTAATTTGAATGATTCTTGGAACCCAGTAATACAATAAAGTTTGAGGGAAACTTGAAAATATAAAATTAGATATTTGCATGCAATCCAATGTTAAAATTTAAGGCTTTCTTATTTATTTGTTTTGCTATTTTTGCCAACACACCCAAGCTCGGGTTTTGTTGATGGGAAGGAAGGGCATATGCAGCTTTTAGGAAATCTCAGGGTAATTTTTTCAAATAGATGTGCTTGGATTAGTCATAGCAAACATCACACAGGGGAAGTCTTAGGAACATGAGACGACCCTTGGCTCTGAGCCTCCCTTCCCTTTCTGTGCAGTCACCTACACGGGGCAGTTTTGGAGTTGTACTATCTAGCTTATGGGCATTTTTCTTTTTTCTTTTGCTTAAGGTAAGTTTCCTTTAGTTTTACATTTTTCAGAGATCTTATTGTTTTTTAATGGTATCATTTTGCAACTCTCTGCCTATAAGTAATTACAATTTTATAATCCAAAAGGCTAGTGGTCTGTTGGAGAGACCTTGTGGTGTGCTGCGCTGCTAGACCTTCTCACACCGCGGTTACCAGTTCAGGGAGAGTCTGCTTGGCCTGTGGCAGGGCTAAGAGCAGAAGTCAGTTCCTCAGCTCGTGTGAAAGTGTCTGACGCTGGCTTGTGCTTAGCCACTTTCCTGGATATCTGGGGGATGAACAGAGAAGGCTCCTGAGCTTAACTAATAAATTGTATGTGATCAGGACCCGAAGGTACGTCTTTCCTCTACACACTGAGTGCTGTGTGTCTGCGCATCCTAGTGAGCTCGGAAACATGCACCCAAGGGAGCTCCATTTTCATTTTCCAACCAATTGCTTGTGAAGTAATCAGTAATTCACTGAATCTCTATCACCATAGGTGATCTGAGATTATCACTGTCTAATCAGATAGGCTCCTAGAGTAACTTCAGTGCAAAAGAAACCTTGAAGGAGTAAGCAAATGCCTTGGACACTTTGAAATAATCCTTCTTCCAATATATACTGAGTGCAGCATAGGGCACAGGGTACTAGGTGCTGTGGCTATAAAGATAAAACACAGTTCCCTTTTGTGAAATGATGTGGGCTAATGGGGAAACCAAATCTGTCTTCACAAAGACAGTAGGAGTCATCAGTGCTCTAACAATAAATAGTATGTGCAGAGCACTTAGGAGCATAGAGCGTGCAGCCTCAATCTGTGGGGGAGATAGGCGTGCCGTGATTGCCTCTAGTACCTTTAAGTGAAAAATAAAGGTGTTTGATTTACATAGAAACCATAGAGGAAAGTAATGTGGATTAAAAGCCAAAACACGGTTATTCAAAGGAAATCAGAAATAATTTTATATGAGTGTGGGATTTAAAATTTGACAAAGAAATGGAACTACAGTTTCATAGTTAAGAGTGGTGATCTTCTGGATTCTAATAATTGAAGAGGTGAGTGCCTTTCAGATCATCAGAGATGGTGATTACGATGATCGCATTTATCCCTCAACCGTTAGAGAGCAGTCAGTAAATAGGCAAGGGTGAGACCCCACATCACACCTTGGGGTTTTGCTATTTTTCTTTTCATTATTTTAAGCACCTTAAAATTATGTACATATAAATTGGTCTTTCTTGTGTGGAGCGCCCTTCCCCTTCCTGGGACCTTCCTGCTGTTTCAAGTTCGCGGGCTCAGGTCTGTGCATAGTTTCTCCATTCCACTGTGCATTGTTTTCTGGCTGACTTCTCTCAAGAAGGACCAGTTCCTGCTGGAGTGAAGCCCTTCCTCTCTTCAGTGGCAGTCACGTTCTCTGCCCTTTTTGCTCCTTCTGGGTCTCCCTAGACCTCAGGCCCCTTAGCCAGATTACAGAGAGATGGTGGTGGTGAGGAGAAGGAAGGGGCTGCTTTCATCATAATCATTTCCAGAGAGTAGTTCACATCGACACCATGAGCCCTGAGGTCACACTGCTTAGCTTCTTTGACTTTTGAGCTCCACGAGTCTAGGTAAATTGCCTTACTTCTCTTGGGCAGGGTATTTCTTTATTGATACAACAGGAATTAAAAATGATACCATCTATTGTACCTTAGGACTGTTAGAATGAAGTGAATGAAGAAGTGTGACATATTAAATACTTCACAAATCAGTTTACAATGTGGCAACTTGAATTTGTAACTTGCACATTACTAAGGATACTGTTTTTTCTGATCTTTTATAGGAGCTGTTACTATGTTTTCTGAGGAAATTGAGTTAAATAACTTGTTAAATAGCTTGCCCATAGTTACAAGGCAAGATCGAATACATAGTGAATATTCAGATTTCAAAATTTATTACAGTTGAAGACACACTGCCATTAATCCTATTCAAGCTAGGCAGGTTGACACATAGCTGTAATTCCAGCCCTTTGGGAGGTTGAGGCAAGAGGATCACAGGTTTGAGCCCAGCCTGGTCACCTTTGTGATGTACCAAGATCCTGTCTTAAAAATGAAAAAGGGGTGGAGATGAACCACAGTGTGGAAGCCCCGGGATTTACTTCCAGGGCCCCTCATACATACACACGGCCCTCAGAATACTCCTCCACACTTTGAGTACTCTTATCGTAGCGTTCTTGACACTTTAGGAAACGCTTCTGGAAGTCGGCTGCAGCAGTTCTGGAGTGGGATAGGTGGTGTGGTCCAGAAAGCGGTGAATCTTGTCTCCAGGGGCCATCAAAGAGAAGAGCAGGTTCCTAAAAGCACTACAGGGTGTCTTCATCCCTCTTACTCACTGATTTGGCACCATGTGACTTATGGCTCTTTTCTCAAATTGAAATGACTATGAAAGGTGAATGGTTTGAATAGATTGGGGACTTTGAAGCATCCACAACAGTGCAACTAGAGGCGCTCGCAAAAGAGGACTTCCAGGACTGCTTTCCCCAGCAGAAAGAACAATGGGATAATTGTGTTCTGTGTGTATGTGGGTGTATTTTGGAGGGATTAATGACAATGTGACTTTTACTACAATAATTTCTTTTAAAAAATAAACTATTTTTCAGTCATAACTTAAACATTGTCTGGGACGTATAGCCCTGTACTTCCAAAAGCTGCCCTTGACTGATGTGTGATGCCCCGAGGCATCACAGGCCAGGCAGAAGCTCCGCTGCAGTTTCTTGCTGCATGGTGTTTGTCGGTGGTCACAGATGCTTCGCTGGAGCCAGAAGGGCACTAGGGAACTTCTCTGGTCATCCCACCTGGAGGCTTGCACTCATTCTGCCTTGCGTCCTCTGCCTTTGCGATCTAGAAGAATTCCCTTACATCCTTTCAGGACTCAGATTCATGATCTGTAACCTAGAAATAGACGCAGCATCATATTAGAGGAGCAAGTGAGAGAATACTATGCTGAGCACAGAATTTGTGGAAGAGACTAAGGTTCCTAGCTTGCCTTGTTAGTATTTTAAATACAAAGAATATGGAGTATAATTTAACTTAAAAGCTTCATTTTCCCTCTGATATCATCTGAATTTTACTTGCTACCTTTTGAGAGTCAGAGGTTTATTTTGTGATTCTGGGAATGAACCTGGTATTTCAGGAGCTTGGAAATTCAAGCTTTGTGTTTACCCAACACCATAATAAGCAAAAACACTTAGCAGATTAGTAACAAAAGTAATATGGAACTATGTGGGTGATTAGAAAGAGAAATGGGTTTGATACTAAAATGAAAAAAAAATCACCATTTTAAAATATAGATCTCTTTTCTATGAATCTTTTGTTATATCAGAGTAGCTTGAGGTTTGGGATAGTTAAATCTTTCTATATGTTACTCAGTAATCAGAACTAGATGAAATTTAAAAAAGCAATTGCTGTAGTTTTTGGATGACACTCCATCACTTATCTTTATTAGAATTAAAGATACAACTTTTTGGCCGATTTCCTTGACTGCAGGAATTAGATGGGGTGGCAGAGGGGTGCAGGATAAGGTAGGGAGATTTCATGCAGGCACTTAGTGAAAAGCAATAGAGAGAAACTGTTCCAAAAGGAACATAGTGAGTTTTCTTAGTATGGAATCTCTGAATTTTGTAAAATATATTAAAGAGAGATCAGTCACTTCTCTTTACAGTGGGAAAAGTCAGGGCTCAGAATCAGTGCCCCTCTCAGCTGAAAGCTGGATAGCAGGACTCAGGAGTTGAACTTGCTCATGACGTTCCACTTGCCTTGATGTTCTGGCAGCGAACAAGGAGGCTCACAGGCTTGAGGGATATGAGGAATTAATTATGAGTGCTCAGTGGATAGCTAACGGTGATGCAGTCCAGCGAAAATGAGAAAAAAGTGCCCCATTGTGGAAAAATTTCATCTAGAATAACTTAAAATTTGGAAACAACTGGTATTCAACTGGAAAAATTAATTGCTCTACGTGGCTCATTTTCTGAGGGACTAGATTGGTTTTATTTCTTTCATTCTTTTTTACTCTTGAGGGGTGTTTTGAAATGGAAGGAAAGGTAAACCGGTGAAGGTGTCTTAACTTTTTGCTTCTATAAAAGAATTTGGAAGGGTTGGTGATATAGCTCAGCTGACTAAGAGCTTGCTTAGGTAAGCCCAGGAGCCAGGGTTCAATCCCTGGCACCACATGGCGTGCTGGCTCCACCCCCAGGCACGCTGAGCTGGCAAAGGAGTCCTGGCGTGGTGGTGCACACGTGTAATCCCTGCACTAGGGAGGCAGGAATCAGGAGGATCACTACAAGTCTGAGCTGCGTAGTGAGATCCTACACAGGGGAAGAAAAAAAAAAGAATTTGGAAAACATGGATTTCCTCATGTATTTCTTAATTGATATCTAGCATTTTCATTATAGATTTAAATTATTTACTAATGGTGTAATTATCAGTGTATCGTAAAAAATGGATTTCTTAATGAAATTGTTATGTTCTTAAATGTGTTCATTTTGTCAAATACTGTAGCTTCAAACTAACTTCTTTTTTTTTTTTTTAACTTCCATGATCCATTTATAAACTATCCTTCAGTAGTCTATAATTTTAATCTTAATTTTCTCCTTAGGTAATTTGTTATACTTATATCAACATATTTTATTCTTAGATATTTTGTTTTAAAATTACCCATCACTTTTTCATATTGCTATGATTAAAATTTAATAGTAATTTTTTTAAAAAGTCTATCATTTTGCCTGGTGGAGTGACCCTCTTTTGTAATTCCAGCACTAGATGGAATGAGGCAGGAAGGTCATGATATTCAGGTCAGCCTGGATTACTTAGTAAATTAGAAGACTGGAATATAGGGAGACCCTGTCTCAAATACCTGACCCCCCAATAGTTATCACTAAAGTTATAATTAGTATACAGTTCATCAAATTACCATGCTTGAAATTATCAACTTTGATAAATAATATTAAGAATTACTTGCATGTACAGCCTTATTGAAAATATATATAATACATTATTATTGTGTATCTTCTGACTAGCTTATAATCAGTAGGTTAACCTTTTTCACTTAGAGTTCAACATATTTTTATTCTTTTTAAATATATAGATAAATTTTGTTTACCTAGATAAATTGAAGAGAACAAGTATAAATTTAGCTGCATCTTTCACTTTTGGACTCCTGGATTATATTCAAAATCACAGCGATCCATCATTTAAAATTATCTTTAATGATTTCTCAGCTGATGATTCAATTAGACTTCTCTCCAGTTTTATTCTAAGCAGAAATTGGCAAAGCCACCTGAATTGCGAAAGAGTGGTTAGATTAGGTCCATTCACTTTTTCATTTATTTGTAATAGTCCCCTGTGTCCTGCCTGGAGTTGTTACTCCCCCTGCTCCAGACAGTACTCCAGCATGAGACTTGTGGTGGCTAAATTGTGTGCCTTGATTTTTATAAAGTGGGGAGAAAAGGGGTTGGAAACAGGAAGTGGGAAAGACTGACTCTCCAAGGGCTTCCTGAATCAGGCCAGTTTAGGAACGGGCGCTGGAAAAGTTGATCTGTGATGTTATTTATTGTCCGAGTGCCTGTGTACCCTTTGGAAGGTGACTTCCAGGAGTTGCATGTGTATTGTTGTTCTAGTAACCAGTATATTATGGGCTTTTAAGGAAGTTATCTTAATTCCTGTTGTATATGTCCTTTAAATTTACAACACTGCTGACGATAGTAAATAGTTTTTGTGCTCTGTGGGGTAATGCCAGGCCTGGTCTTAATTGCTCCCAGGCATCTGCTTACAAATTGTCTTTCCTGGGTGTATGTTCCTAATTCTAATTCCCTCTAATTTTCCAAAAAGGAATTAGCACTTGAACTGCCCATTGCTTCCCCCTGTGTATTTTATGCTAGATCTACTCATATACACTCTTACTTTGATAAAGCACATTTTACGTATCTACTATAAAGAATCACTTGCAGGTCTGAGTAAACAGCAAACAGTTTGACCACAGCCAGATTAATTTTTGCCTCCTAGCTTAATTGTTTTGGATATCAGTTCAAAAAATTACAGCACAAGATATCTCAGCTATAATTTATGTTTATTCCTTATTTTTACAGAGGGGTTGAACTAGTAATTCAAGGTCAAGGAGGTGTAGAAGAAAAATAGAACCTTTGTGTCGCTGCCTTTTGCTAAATGCATTCCTTGGGTCAATCTTATTTAATATTATTTGGCCTGGGGACTGACTAGCTTTTGATAATTCAGCATTATTTTTTAAAATTCAAAGGCATTTACTTTCTCATTGAAGACTTACTCAAAATACTCCCTCCCCTTGGCAAAAGCTTTCTGCTTCCTAGTAGGACACAGCCAGGCAAGCTTGGGGCCCGTCAGCCCCAGGGCTGTGGCCCAGGGGGAGGGAGGGGACGCTAAGTGGTCAGAGTGGAGGTGGATTGGCAGAGCAGGCTGGTGGGAGGTGGGAAGCTTACATCATTTCCCCGCTGCTGGGCTCTGGCTGGGCTGCGAGGCCTTACTTTCCCCTGTGTAAGTTTCACAGGCTGACAGAATTCCTAAAAGAAAGGAAAGGTATGGCAGGTTGGATGCTCACCCCTGTTCACCAATCTGTGCTGTTAGATGAAACTATCAATGAGTAACTAGAAGCAGCCAGGACTGCCCGTGCTCGCTCCCCCAGCTCAGCTCCTTTCTGCTCCGCCCCATCCCTGCTCTCTGCTGCTCAGATCAGCTTCCTGCTTCTCTGAAAGCTGTTCTCCTCCAAAGCTGCTCTGCTCTCCCTGAAAGCATTATATTCATAAGACTGAGGCAGGTTTTGTACAAGTGTTGTTGGTTTGGCTTTTTCTGGGGAGGGGGGCATGGAGGGTGAGGAAGGGATTATTTTAAAGAGAGGGGCAGGCTCGAAAGGCAGAATCATCCTGAGTCTTGTGGTTACATCCTGCTGGTGTTCTAACCAGCTCTGTAGCCTGCCGCACTGAAAACATTTCTGTGAGAGGTACGTGCTTGAAGGAAGGAAGCCGAGCGTCGGCCGCCGCGTGCTCCAGGCAGTGGCTGCTCAGAGGGCTGGAGGGTCTGGCTCTTCCTAGTTTTTCCATGTGGAAAGGGCAGTCATGACTCGAAACAGAGTGCAGTTAACCCGATTATTTTTTTTTAAATGTTGACTGTGCTTCATCCCAGGTCAGGAGTCCTGACGTGCGCGTTCAGGCAGACTCCGACTGGCCAGATCCACGGTGTTACTCCAGGCTCTGTTGGTGGATGTTGTCTGTGAGCAAGATGAGGATCTGTAATACCGCTCTCATTATTTATGAACCACACGACAGAGATTAATGAGAGAGTCCTCAAGGAGCGCAGAGAAGCTTCAGATTCATTAGGAGCTTTTTGCACTAACAGATGGCAAAAGTAGTAAGAAATGGTTGATGTTTTACTGTAAAGTGAAAGTTTTAAAGCTTACAGGGGTGTTACATCCAAGTGGAGAAGTGTGGAGGGCCGCTGCATTTTAGAAGCAGAGACCAATGCTGCTGATGCCTGACCTCTATGCTATTAAGGTGGAAAGCTTTTGAGTACATGTGGATGTCTGTGTAGGAAACCTGTGTACATGTTTTTATTTAGTAGTCAGAGGGAAGAACTAACAGCAAGAATATAGCCAACTCCAAAGAATGCCCAGAGAACTATGTGTAAATTACTACAAGTCCAGGCAGAATGTTTAAAATATATTAAAAGTAAGAAAACATAACATATTTTATCCTGTACACTTGAGGTGAAGACCACTGAAATTATAAAGTATTTTTGCTTAGTTTTAATTACTTTATCATGTTTTTTTTTGGCTCCGAATGCCTTCAGGGCATGTTTGGCTGGTTTGAGTTGTGGGGATCGAACCACAGCAACCTGAGCCTGGCTGCTTTGTTGAAGCAGCCGCTTAAAGAGCTGAGCTAGGGGGCAGGCCCCCTTTATCATGGAAGAAACTGGAAAACTCTTGAATGTTAGCATGTTCCAAATTTCACAAAACTTGTTAATTGTGTAAATATTTACATATGAAGGTGATGACACTGTCCTTTCCAGTGAAGTTAGTGGTGTTTAAGTCTTGGAAATCTCTTACATACGATAGAACGTGCCAAATAATATAACTCAACCTAAAGTCTTCTCTTTAACAGAGATTATTTCCTTTGCATGAAATGTAAACATTATTTCTTTCCAGATGCTTACAAAGAGAAGCTAATCATCATGGAAGAGGATGCTGTGTTTGAGATATTACAAGTATAAAAGGTTCTAGGGCTAGAAGTGTAGATCAGTGGATTGTGCTAACCTAGTAGGCACAAGACTCTAGGTTTGATCCTCAACAATAAAAAATTAAAACAAAAATTTAAAATGAAAAGTAAATTGATGTTAAAGATATGAAAAAGGTCTGGGAAGTAAACTGAATGCAGGTCTCCAAAAAGCAGTCCTTCTTCCCACACATTAAGAGGTGGTCACCCTGATTATATTTACCTTGGTTATTCTCAAACAGATGCAGGTCAGGAGCCCAAGGAGTGCTGCTGTCCCTTCCCTTGCCTCCCCCAGAGATTTTAGTTTGGAGTGGGGTAAGGGAATTGTTCCTTTTTTTTTTTTTTTCTTTAATATTGGGAATTGAACTCTGGTCCTCACACTCTGGTCCTGCCAGGCAGGTGCTTGTGCTGTTGAGCTATATTCTCAGCCCTAGAATGATCCTTTAAAAATAATTCACAAGTATTTGCAACTTTGCCAGAGTTCATACAATAGTATTAGCTGAACACACTGATGCTAATTCTATTTTGCATACTATTTGTATTCATTATAAATCAGCTTGACATTTGTTGTTTTAGGTCCGAACTCCTCTGTCACAGAGCAGCTCTTCAGATATTTAATCGGTCTCACTCCTAAGATGTAGCGTCTCCAGGATAGATAGTATCAGTTCCCTCCTGATCTTTAGGCCACATTTTCTAGGTTCTTACCATTTGGTCACTTGGCTTCCTGGCATTACTTTCATTTGTCAATATCCTTCTTAAATAGGGTGACCTTGGGACTGACCTCATTGTTCTGGGCATATGGGGTCCAGCAGAGCATGCATTTGGGCTCTAGCCCCTTGTTCTGCACACTACACTTCTGGTTTTGGTGGCTAAGATGATGTTTGCTCTTTCGGCCGTCATGTGACACTGTTGACATAGGTGGAGCTGGATCTCAGCCAATGCTCTTAGCTCTTTTATTACATGAACTGTACTTATCAGGCCTCAACTATCCCATGCTGATAGATTCTTTTTTTTTGTTATTGTACTTCTAGGATTTACATTTGTACTTGAAAAGCATAAAGGGGGGTGCAAATGAATCAGTATGAATTATTTCACACAGAGAAATTGATATATCCAGACTGAATGCCAAAGGTTTATTATACGCATAGAGCAGCAGTTTGAAAGGTAATCTACAGTTTCATTTGAATCTTGTTTACTCATTCAATTTTCCAGTGCTTTTGCTGATTTATTATCAAAATTTGCTTTTTAAGGTTAAAAATCCAGTTGATGTACAGCCTGTCCTAATGTTGGCATTCAGTGCTTGGTAATTGACGTTCCACTTTCCTAGAATCAAAATATATTGAAGGCATTCTCCTGGACTAATGTTCTAAAACCCATTTTTTTTTTTAAGGGAAATGTGTTGCATTTGTCATACAGAAATAGAAGGAAATTCTTCGCCAACGAGCTAGTGACTTTTTAAAGATCACTTAGTTCACTATTTCAGAGCAAGAAAATCCAGCCGTGCCAGTGCCACTCCAGTGCTGCTGCAGTTTGTAGCTCAGCTAAGGCTTAGAGAAAACTGAGAGGAAATGAAAAGCTTCCAGGAGTTCAGTTCTCGTCCTGTCCTCTCCTCTCCTCTCCTCTCCTCTCCTCTCCTCTCCTCTCCTTTCTTTCTTTCCTTCATTTTTTGACATTTAATATTTTACCTCACTGGATTTTAACATATAACCCACCCATTAATTTATTTTTCATTTAGTCTTATGCACAAAGCAATAAGAGTTTCTAAAAATCTAGATAATATACCACGTTAGTTGCCGAGAGGAGTTTCCTTAGGCCTCTGGGCACCCTGACCTTCTAGGGAGACTTGGGTGTCCTCCCATATTCCTTTCTCTCAGACTCTGCACTGCTTTCATATATGGGCATTCACATAGAGACACACAGAGCTGATAGCATAGCATCACTTTGCTCTTAATGATCACGATATGGCAAACTTTTGTACAATAAGAGAAAATTAGATAGGACCAGTCTTGGGGCTGGGGAGATAGCTCGGTGGTCTAAGTGCCTGCCTGGCAAGCACAAAATCCCAGGTTCCATCCCAGGTACCACGTACTGTGCTGGCCATTGAAACTGGGCATAGTGATGAACACCTGTATTCCCAACACTGGGGAGGCAGAGACAAGAGGATCACTAGGAGTCTGAGCTGTGTAGTGAGATCCTGTACCAAATAAATAAATAAAAGATTCAAAAAAAGAGATCTGACCAGTCTTGTTATTTTGTAGATGAAGAAACAGGCACAGGCAGTGAAGGCTTATTGTAGTCAACATCTTTACTGGAATACTTCACACATAAAACACATGTGTGAAGGTGAGGAAGAGAGGGAAGAGGAGGTTCCAAAGAATGAATGGCCTAGAGCTAGTCAGTGTACATTTCCGAAATGTCCACAGCTTTATTAGTATCCAGTGAAAATTGATGTCCACAAGGCCAAATCTTAATATCTGATAAGACCCATGGTCAACAGTAGGAGGTTTAATTATGTTCACTATGTTCTCGTTTAAAACAACAAAGTGTAGCTTCATACACATTTTAGAAAGGTTTTCAGTAACAGTTGTTGAAACAAAAAGATTTTACAAATAATGTAGTCAGTTAGGCCAGGGTACTCCACCAGGCTCTTGGTTAATGCAGGTTTGATTGTATGTGCTTTTCACAGTGTAGAAGTCTCTGGTGTCATTAATCCTAGAATAGTATAGTACCAGTAGTAATACCTTGTGAAGCTGCAGTTTTAGGGTGTTCTTTGTTTTCTCTTGTAACATAGCTTAGCATTGTTAGTTTTATATTTTTTATGTGGCTTTTCTCCGTTCCTATGATCCTTTCATTATTTTTATCTTTTTAAATTTTATTTATTTATTTTTATTTTTTTATATTTTTATCTTTTAATCATGATGTTTTTATGCTTTTAAGCAAATGCTTTTAAAACAGGAAATGAAGATTAAATGTATATAGAACTAGGAACCATGTACATAGGAATTATACTCAACCTTACATTTGAAATTTAAATGTCAAATAGATAAAAGGATGGTTATTAGTAGAATTAGTTAATTCCTGAGGTACTACTCAATATGAAATATCTGTATTTAATTTAAAACCAGAAATGAGATATCAAGGATAAAAGAAACCTATGGAAAAGGGACATAGCATATTCTTTTTATTGTAGAATCCTAAAGCATAAACATTTAACATAATGATAATGTGGCCATGTTGATTGTTTTTCTCTGTCAATGAAGTAGGAGAAAACATACCATGTAAAGAGTTAGACTTCGTTTTTTCCTTTTGGTTTTCTGAGACAGGATCTTACTATGTAGCCCAGGCTATCCTCGAACTCACAGCAGCCTTCCTGCCTCAGTATCTTTTTTAATTTATTTATTTATTTTAAAGAAGAAAAACAAGTAACAAGAACAAAGACAGAAGTCAAGCAATGTAAAACAATACAAATGGTATAGGATTTCAAAACAAGAATAGAAGATTAACAATTGTTGTGACATTCTGTATTGTTACCATCAAATTTGTTGCTCAGATTACCAGATATAGATATGCAAGATTGATCAAACAATTAAACATTAATGCTTCCCTTCAATAAAACTTCTGCCTCGGTGCCTTATAGCTTGTGTCTAGATAGTTCCCAAAAGGCTCATGTAGTGAGGGGTGGGGCTTTTCCAGAGATGGTTGAATCTAGAGTTTATAACTAGTTCATGTTGCAGTGCTAGAATTAAGGGTGGGGGATGATGAAATGGGTCCACTGATTGTTTTGGTACTGCCCTAATCCTGTTAGCATGGACAAAAATATAAAAGGGGCAGACAAAGGCAGCTGAGACCCCTGCTTGCTTAGCTCCCTTCCGCCTACCATGGACTGTTTCTCTGTGATGCCTCTCTGCTTTGTCACCCGGCCTTGGAGCTGCCGGTTATGGACCGAAACCTCCAAAAACTGTAAGCTAAATAAACTTTTCTCCCGTGACTTTGGTTGTTGAGCATTTTGTCTCAGCAACTAAGACCCTCAGCCTCCCAAATGCTGTGATTATAGCTGCGAGCCACCATACCCACTAGAACTTAGAATTCTGACTTGCCTATGTTACTGTTTAGAGTGCTTGTAGACTTTTCCTAAAGCTCCAAAGAATTTTTCTTTTTGCATGATACCGCCATTTTCCCATGTGTTTTTATTAGTGTTTTCATTATCCTTATGAAGAGATTGTGTAGAGTTTATCACATGTAAGAACTAATGCTGGATAGCTAAGCTTTCAGAACCATCAAAACATGTTTTACATGGTGAATTTAAGTACCTAAAAAATAGTTTGGGGCCAGGGATATAGCTCAACAGCATAAGTGCCTTCCTGGCAAGCTCAAGGTGCCTAGTTTGATCTCTGGTACCTCAAAAACAAAACAAAACAAAAAGTTTAGATAGATTTTTGAAGATAAGTATATTTTCTCCTAAAGCCTAATAAACAGCAAAGAATTATAAGAAAGTAGTGTTTTGGTTCCTAAACTTTTCCAAATAAACAACAGTCATAGTTTGAACAAAAATAATGAAGCCTCTTGCTTAGTGTTAATATTATTGTACTTCATATGAAGAAAGTTCTAAAGAAATGAATGCTTAGTACCTTCCAAGTGGGCCTAAATTACCTGAATAAGACACCAAATAAAATATACATCAAGAAATATATTAATTTTTAACTTTAATATTATCTTCGTGTGAATCTTAGAATTATTTGGTTTTTACCTTAGGTGCTTTAGTTTGAAGTTCTCTAGATATTCCTGTCACTGTTCAACAAGGGTCTACCCTAGTGTGAGGCTCCAGGAACACTGTCTTAGAGGAGATAATGGATAAACTAAGATCTGATGAGTAGTAGATATTAGCTAGTTTGGGGTTGGACGGGTATGAAAAAATGCAAAGACTTTGAAGGGAGAACAGCAGGATGCCTTGGAGAAACTAGAAAAGTCTTATTATGGCTGGAGTTTAAAAATGACCATAAAGAATATCATTTGTAAATGGAAACCAGAATATGGGAATTTATGTGCTTACATAGGGTTATGTTTGGCATAGTGGTAATAGTGCAGAGTTTTATGGTAGGGGGTAGAAGGTATTGGTTGGGATTTGCGTTTTGTCAACATCAGTTTGCTGCAGGAGGAGTGCTTTTTT
>NDGM011197741.1:0-13978 GCA_002564305.1 Octomys mimax
GGATCAAAGGACAGGGCGCCTGCAGGAGAAGCTGTTATCTGCTGCCTTGGGTCCCAGCTTTCCCGGGAATTTGCAAACAGACAGCAACCCCGTCGAGCTCAGTCCAGTGTTCCCTACTCTCCTGGGACATCAGTCTTTTGTCTTAAAACTGTGTCTCTACACACACATTATACAACATTTTTTATTATGAAAAGGTTAGTTAAGGTGTGTTTTGGGAGGATCAGAATGCATTGTATTTTCATTGTTCCTTGTGGGAAAAATAGTCTTGACTTACAACTAACTTGAGTTACACCAGCCACTACAACACATTGAGCTCAGAATGCAAAGGTCCACTGTAAATGAAATTTTCTTTAGCGTTAGTAACCAGGAAGGTTCTCTACTAGAATTAAATGGAAGTACACGCTAACCTCATCTCTTACTACTCAGAGTGTTTTTCTGTGGACCAGCAGCATGAGCTGTTGGGACCCTGTCAGAAATGGAGAGTCCTGGGCCCTGCCCGAGATCCAATGGATCAAAATCTGCATGCAACAAGTTTCCCAGGTGATGCACACAAGAATTAATGTTTATGAAGCATTCTAAAGCCCTTTAAGCCTGTGGCTCAGAGAAGTTAGGAGCCAGCTGGCAGCAGTGACAGCGTTAGAATGCTAGTAGTCTGGTGTTGCTGCCGGAGCACTTGTCACCAGTAACTCTGACTTTCAGCCCTCAGCCACTTTCGTAATACCTTGCCTCGAGTGGCTGGGCTAGAACCAGGCTGCTGGCGGAGTCCTCAGCATGAGAATAAAAGGGAAGGGCTGGCTGGCCCTCCATGAACAGTTCCTTCTGGGACAAAGGTTTGTTCCCATACATTCCAGCCACTGTGAAGACAGCCGTAAGCCCTCCTGCTCAAAAAACACTACATGGATTTGTCTAGGGAGACAGCAAGGAGACCAAACAATGTGCCTATAAACTTGTAGTTTTAATCAGTTCCTAGGAACTAATTTTAATTGTTTTTAAATTGGTCATGAAACTAATGACACTCTTCTAGCTCTTACTACCTCTAGGTGGCAGGCTTTTCCTTTTTGTTTGTTTTTGTGTGTTTGGTACAGGGTCTCACTACGCAGCTTGGACTCACAGTGATCCTCCTGTTTTCAGCCTCCTCAGCGCTGGGGTTGCAGGTTTGTGCCACCACTCCTAGACTGGTAGCTGGCTCTGCATAACCCGGGGCAGGGCTGGTGCAGCATGTGATGCCTGGCATCAAACCCTAGTCCCTGTGATTGCCTAAGCAGGCACTCAGTCCACTGAGCTCTTTCATTTGCCCGGTTTTTCCATTTTAATGCCTCTCTCCTCGGCAGCAGTAGTGAACCTATAGCGCTCACACAGTAGTTGGTTGTCTGCATCATCAAAAGCTCTAAAAGGTTTGCCATGACTGTCCTAAGGAGATGTATTTCTATGCCAAAAAAATGCAAAAGAGAAAACAAAACAAAAATAAACTTTGGTAAGCATGACTTCAAACTTACCAAATAATGATCCATAATGAGATGGGTCTGTTTTGTTGTTATTGACAAGTTCTTATGATGTAATCCAGGCTGACCTTGAGCTCATTAGGTAGCCCAGGCTGGCCTCAAACCTGTGGCAATCCTCCTGCCTCAGCCTCCAAACTTCTGGAATTAGAGGTGTGCACTATCACACCCAGCAGATCATTTTAAGTGTTTTAAGTGTATGGATCTGAAACTAAACTTCTCTTAACTGACCAAAGTCAAGGCCCTAGTGCAGGGCTACATTATAGTGCTTAAAAGAGTTTGTTTTGAAAAGTAACTTTCCTCGCAATTTCCCCAGTAAATGTTTCGGTAATTTTGGTAGATTATCAGGAAAAAAAGATCAAAAACCCTTCCCTTTGGCCTCCATGACGCATTCAGTGCTCACTTGCGTTGCAGTGACGCCCTGGTTCTCAAACCTAAGTTTTCCCACATTTCTGGTCCCAAACTGAAGTGGCCAACTGAAAAATCCACTGGTGAGGTTCATGTTGGCTTCACGGGGAAGGGTGCGTCAAGTCTGTGTACCGAGGCATCACTGTATTTTAGACAAACTGTTTTGTGGTAACAAAGGGAACATTTAAAAAAATGAAATGTAACTGGCCTCAAAAACTGGGAAAAAGGGAAGAGCAGCATACAGTGTCTGCCTACACAGGTTCCTATCTGAAGCGGATGCCTGGCAGCTGCCTCCCCCAGCATGGGCACGCCTCTGTCCAGGTGCTGCGTCTGGGTACAAGTTCTCTGTAGATTTCTTTAGTCTTACGACAAATGGCCAGAGCTGTATTTTGAAAGATTAAAAGGCAAGTGACAGAACAAAACCAATTCTGACATCAGGAAACATAATTCGTTATGGTTGCCTTTCACCAGCGCCACAAATTTCCTCAGGTAACTGGCTCTGAGTTGTGAGAGAGAACAGCAGCCAATACAGCGGACATGTCTTAATCGCAAAGGTTTTCAATGCTGTTGTCTAAGGGACCCAAATCACACTCACTGGGGGCCACTAAGTCCACGAAGGTCAATTCACACTTGCCAGGAAGTCAGAGGGACCAAAGGTCTTCAGACAAAGGGAAGGCAAGGGCATGGCCCTGGAGGAACCAAATGAATACGGCAATCCTCCCAGCATCGTCATAAACAATCAAACTGACATTCATGTAAATAATTTCAAGGGGCAGTCACACACCGTAACACTTACCACATGCTCTTGCATTAGTATCTTTTCTGCAGGCATAACCCGGCCTGTCAGAGACACTTGGCTTCCAAGGTACAGTCCCCAGGTCTCCAGCTCAAAACGAGCACCCTTGTTTCTGTTAATAGAGTTGTTTTAAGTTGTTAAAGTCATTACTTTCTAAACAATTTTAATCACTAAAAATAAAACTATAACTCACTGAATTATTTAGGAGGTGAGTCTATCTCCTGGATTCCGGGGTTCCATTTCTATTAACTTTATTGGTGTGGTTGCTTTCCTGCCTAAAAGAATGGTGCAACAACTGTGCCACCTTGGGCCATGCAAGGCTTGGAAAAGGCTTCCGCTGCGGCTCACGGCTGGAAGAGTGAGCCTGGGAGCCAGGAGCCAGGCACCTGGCTGTCTCCCAAGGCCATATGATAACATATGGCCTGGAGCAAACTATAACCCTTCTAAAGCCTTAGCTGCCTTACTGGAAAAAATGTAAGGGTGAAAAAAGATTTCACTGAGCTGATATGAAAGGTAAACATGAGCATATATGAAATGCGCTTACCCTAGTGCCTGGCACATGCACTCAACAAATGTGCAATATTATCTTTTTTTGTTCGTTTTTCTGAGGCAGTGTCTTACTGTGCAGTCCAAGCTGGCTGTGACCTAACCAGGGAGACCTGCTGATTTCTTCCACCTCCTCCTGTGGACTGCTCGGATGGCAGGCACATGTCATCACGTCCAGCAAATACATTGTCATTCTAATAACAACCTTGCTAACAAGAAGATACTTGGGCCCCTCTGGACGTGGAAAGGTCTTCTGGGAACCTCTGAATTCACTGGTCTGGAAGTGGATGGAACACGATAAGAGGGGGAGTGAAAAGGCTTACACTTCTACGGGTTCACAGGACAGACACTGGAGTTGGAAGACCACGAAGAGGGTATTAGAATTAGCAATAATAAGTCTTTCATTTTTGTGCAGAACTCTTAAGTTTGCGACTTAGTAAGACTGACTCACACTTTATGTTTTACCTCAAACATAACATGATTTCTATGAGCTCCTTGAGAGTGGCACGCGTACTGATTTGTCACATCCTGCACAGCACCCAGCCATACCAAGCCAGAAAAGGACACTGATGGGACCCAGCCTTGTATTTCCTTACTAAAGCTCTGCCTCCTTCTTCAGAGAGCTCAAGCCTTCTATCATTGTCACCCAGTACCAGCTCATTATCCCTGTCATCACCGAGATTATGTATCTTGGCTGGTAACACTAAATTCTTTTACTTAATGATTTTGTTTCAGATTTTGTCTTCCCAAGATGAGATGGGTAAGACCATCAGTGGTCAGGAAAAGAGCCAGAGATAACTAGTATTGCTGAAAAGTAGCTGCACCAGTGCATGAAGCCACAGCCCAGTATAAGAGGACAAACCAGAATCTCCTCTCGAGGTGCAAGTCAGAGGACATCCAGAAAAAACAAGAAAAAGTATATCCATAAAATGGAAAACTATGAAGCCTCTGGCATGACACAGATTAACATTTATCATACGGAAATGGTCAAGAAAACCCTTTAAGTAAAAATAAATTATAGAATATGATATAGTACAATGTCATTTTCCTAAAAAGGGGGGATGTATTCAATTACAAATATCTGAAAAAACATAAAACTCATTCAGTTATGAGCTATTTAATGAACAGTTACTGAATTCTCTCTCTTTTGTTTTACTTAATAAAGGTCCACTTTCATGGGCTACAATTTGGAAAAGTTTAAAGGAAAGTGATCATTTTACAACAATGTGGCCCAACAGAAAAGAAAAGCCACAAATACTATTTTAAATGTCTAGTAGTTCTATACAGATGGTGAATTTGATTCATCCTGAATGGAAAAGCTTGAGCTGTGAGCAAAATAAACAGGCAGTGGAGCTGCAGACCGCCTCAAAGCCACATTAAAAAGTCACAAGTGACTTATTTATAAATATATTTTATTTCACCTAATGTACTCAAAATATTATCAATCCATGACTTGTTGTTAGCCATACTTCCAATGCCCAGTGGCCACGTGGGGCTGCAGTGTGAGAAGGCAGCGCATTAGGGAGTCAGAAAGGAAAGCCAAAAGTTCGTGGCCCAGCACAGGTTGCAGCAACTGTCCTAATGGAGTCCTCCCTAAGAAGATGCATCGAATTAAAGAATATGGCAGGGGTTGTCCGAAGTCCCGCGAGCTAAGCCGCTGTAGCTGACCCATCTCGGGCCTGAACGTGGCCTGGGAGGCTTTCGCCACATTTTATCTCTGTTGGGTCCACTGGCGGGGGTGGTCCAAATACAACCCTTATCTGCATTCCGCGGTTTACCCCAGCTTCGGTGTGCCAAGGAGACAAAAACACAGTGCGCCAGCTGCAGGGAGACACAGACGCTGCCTGGCCCTCACCACTACTCAGCATACGCCGAGCATGACACAGCTCCTTTAATTCTGTGCGCCGGCCCCGCCTTGCTTCAGAGTACACGCAGGCTCAGCAAAGCACTCGGTACCTCTGCATGTCGTCCACCAGTCTGGCCAGGCGCTGCTGCCGGTCCAGAGGACCCAGACGCGTTTCTTCAGCCACAGCCTTCATCAGGTGGAAGTCAGAGGCTGCCTGACCGGCCAGGCCTGTGAGGCGCAAGGAAAGCGGTGTGGGAAAGCGAAGTGCTACGGAAGCCGGCCCACTCGCTCCCTTGTCGCAAGCACCGCTGCAGCTTCTCCATTTGAACTCTCACTCACACTCACACTCGCCATCTGAGCAGCACCAAGAGAAGAGCGAGCTGCCCGCACCGATGTTTACAGGACAGCCACCACGTAACAGGTAACATTACTGGGAGTGGTGTAAGTAGATAACCCTGCACACTCAATGTGGTACCACTTCAGTGTGCGGCCAACATCAACAATCAGGTATTTGGGTAGCTCTCTTGTTTAAATACTAAGCCTCTGAAATCGGGTTGGTTTTCCCACTTGGAACATAGCCCCCTCCAAAGCTCAGTGGAGCACGTCATATGGCCATTGTTTAGTAAACTCATGTAACCAGGGACTACCATGACTGTGCAGGAAAAAATAAAGTTAGGTATGACTATCCCTCCCTCCAAAAATTATGCTCTATTAAATTTTCATTATGCACAAAAAGTATGTATTATATATGTAAATGATTCATACAATATATAAAAACGCTTAAGTCATACTCTATTAGTAAAATAAGTATTTTTAAAAGCAAATTATTCAGATTGTACTATCCATTGAGGATTACCTTCTGGGAGCTCAAGTAAAAAAGAAACTGGATCATTTTGGCAGCAGTCTAACAATATACCTTACAAAAATCAAAGTCAGATTATTTCTCATGCTAGTGAAACTTAAAAATAGCAAATAGCAACTTTGCTCTAGGAAAATACCTACATATTTATTTGCATCATCCCCAGCACCACATGCAGCACTAGTCCCAGCCCCAGGTGCACTGAGCTAGCCTCAGAGTCCAGATGTGGTAGTACACGCCTGTAAAACCAGCACTGGGGTGGCTGAAAACAGGAGGATCACTATGAGTTCGAGCTGTGTAGTGAGACCCTGTACCAAATACATTAAAAAAATTTTTTTCAGTCCGAGATTTACTTACATCAAAATAACAAGCAAATGTATGAGGAAAAGCACTCTCTATCCTTCCTTGTCTTTATATTTGAATAAATTACTTAAGGACACCATCCTCCATGAATTAAATTAGTGCTCTGGTATTTGTTCAGCTAATAAGGTTCAGATCACTCCTAAGGCTCTGCATCTCTGACCAGGGGCCTGACAGGGTCATGGGACACAAATGTTACCTGTTAAGAAGCAGAGTTCTGGTATCAGGTGGACAATCTTAGGCTCAGTGTTGTCATTTCTTTTGCTTTTCAATAGACTAACAAGCACGGGCTGATTTAGGTCAGATAAAGTAATACCGTATTGCTATAAAATGCAAGATTAATAAGGAAACAGTTAATATAGAAACACTGCAAGATGAGCATCGTTAGCAACAAACAACACCCCAAAATGACTACACTGTATAAGTAAATCTCTTCGGTGACAGGAAAGATCCCACGGTTTCCTAGTCCTTATCTTTCTAGGACTCTTTTTATATTTGGGGCCCAATTTTATTATTTTAATAATAATATCTCTCATACTGCAACATCATTTTAAAGTGTTCCCCTGCTTTCCCTCTGTTTTGTACAGACTCAGAACAGCTCTTGGCAGGTCCTACGTCCTTGAGGGACCTCCCAGGCCTGACCTGAAGCCAGCATTTCTACCACAGATGCTGAAGAGCACCACCCATTTTAACTGGCCCTAAGTATCTTCAATTTGAAAATTTCTACATGCAGGTGGGAAGCAAGAGCTGACCTCAGACTTTCCTAGTCGACAGCCAGGATGGCATAATATGGAGAAGCTTCTAAGTTGGAGAGCTATGAGCTGGATCCAACGTGCTTGTGTTTATCAGGCTGGGACTCGGGAAGTTCTTCACCTCTCCTCACCAATGTGAGGAGGACAACAGTATCCTCGGTGAGCCAACAGCAAGGAGTTTGATCCTTGGCCGTTACCAGGTCATATCCATTCTCCTTTCTTTCCTAAACTTGGATTTCAGTGTTCTTGCCCTGCCAAAACTTCATTTCCAGTAGCAAAGGTTCCAGGTAACATCATTTCCTGTAAAGCTCACTCAACACTAATGACAGCACAACTGCAATTAACATGCACAAAATGCTTGGGTGTTGCATATTGCTGACATCAGCAAATATAATTAAAAGTGTACAAGGCCAGCGTCTCTCTGTTCCATTAAAGACTTTAAGTGGGGCATGGTGCAGCTCTGTAATTCCAGCATTCAGGAGGACTGCTGTGAGTTCTAGACCAGCCTGAGCTCAAAGTGAGCTCAAGCCCAGCCTGAACTACACAGCAAGACCCTCTCTCAAAAAGAAAAAGACATCAAAGCAAAATTAGTCATTAAAATAGAATGAAATTCAGGTATCATTTTTCAAAGTAGAAAGTACAACTAAAGCCATGGATAAGAGGCTTGGCAAGCCTTCATCCAGTTTGTATCCATGACGTTATTAACTCAGTGCATGTGGGTTGGTATGCCCCAGAAACTGCACTGAGTACCAGGACAGAAGAGGCACAGTCCTGCCTTCACCACAGCATTATCTCCAAAGCGCGAAAGCACAGATAATGGGGAGGAGGGGGAGGAAAAGAAATGGGAAACAGGAGTAGGGAACAGGAATCCCCTGAATGGGCTGCCTCCCTCATTTATCTTAACAAATACGGAATACAGACAGTAACATCACCGCCTTCACAGATGAGAAAATGCTGGTGAAAAGTTAAACCTTGCTAAGGCTCCATTACTGGAAGCTAGTACAGCTAGGATTTACCCCTTAACTGTGCTGGCTACACCACTCAGTTCTGGGTCCCTACGCTGGTGAATCAGGGAAGGCTTCAAGGAGGTAGAGTCCAAGAAAAAGCCCTGATAAAAATGCTAGTGTAGGAAAGCCCCAGAAAACAGCTCAAGCAAAGCGAGGCAAATTTCAGAAAAAGAAACTCCTATAGATACAACACAACTAATAAATTTACTCTCTAAGATATCTGCTGATAAACTTTACTTTCTCCCTTGCCCCAACTAATGCTTTTGTTTTTGTTTTGCAATACCAGAGATTGAACTTGGGATCTTGTGCTTACCAGGCAGGCGCTTATGCTGCTGGGTTATATCCCTGCTCCTTCTAAGCACTTAAAAATATTTTTCAGGATAACATAATGCCTTCCACTTTGAAAACTACATAGTAACTTAGTGTTCCTTTTCTGGTACCAAGAGAAGGAGGACATTCTAAATGTTAACACAATTGTGTTTCACTTCCTTCCTGTTATGATGTGTTTGCACCACAGGTCACCACAAAAAAAGTGAGTGAGGTCTTTACTATGAGTGCCTATTCAGGAAATTGCAAGTCCTAAAATGTATCTTTAATATATCTGTTCACACAAAAAAGCTTTTTATTTATTTTTATGTATTTGGTACAAAGTCTCACTATGCAGCTTGAATCTGTAGTGATCCTCCTATTTTTAGGCTCCCCATGCCTGGGATTACTGGAAGGCATGTGCCACCACCCCAGGTCTCTGTGGCCGGCTCAGTGCAGCATGTGACAAAAATAACTTTAAATCATGCAAGAAAAAACTCATGTTTAACAAACTGTGAGTTTTACAAGCAAACACAGAACACATTCAATGTGCAAGACGCTTTGTCAGGTACCATGCATTCAGATTCCTATTCTACAAGGAAAACGAATTCTAGAAGCCATGTGACTCATACTACAGGTGCATGGAAAAACATGAGTGACACAAGGCAAAGTCATGGAGGACAGCACAAAACAGCCGACACCTGACCTTGAAGTTTCACACTAACAGTGAAGAAAGGCCCACTATGGCTTGATGCACAAAAGCTGAAGAGCAGCAAGTGCCTAGACAGTGCGCAGGAGCGATGACAGCATGGATGCACAGCAGATGCCAGCAGAGATGAGGTTAAAGGGGGTGGGGTCAAGCTGTGACACTAGAAGTGAAGACGGGGAGGTTCTCAAGGAAGGCGAGGCCTCTACCTCTGACCTGCTAGCCGCCCACACTGTACGGACATTGGGCTAAAGGCTCTGCATGCACTATTACCTTGTTCACGGCTTACATTACACAATGAAGATAGGCAGGAATTTACAGAGAGGTTTGGTAGGTCATTCACCAGTCTCTATGGTAGTGATTTTCCTAAGTGACACAGCTACAGTCAGGACCAACTTAGTTCTGTTTATATTATTTTTTTTAAAAAAATGTATCTGGTACAGGATCTCACTACACAGTTTGGACTCAGTAATCATCCTGTTTTCAGCCTCTGCAGTGCTGGGATTATAGGCATGCACCACCATGCCTGGTTTTGGAGGCTGTGCTCCTGGGGGCAGGGCCGGTGCGGCATGTGGTGCCAGGAATTGAACCGCAGTCCCTGCGCTTGCCTCAGCAGGCATTTACTCCACTGAGCTATCTTGCTGGCCCTCAGCTTGCATTCTTAAACACGCTTCCAAGCAGTACTTCAGAAGGGTCTCCCTAGCGGCAGAGGAAATGGTGTAGCCTGTGAGGAGAGCTGGAATAAGAGCGACTATAAAAGGTGACGAAGTATTTACCCCGGGGGATGTGATGAGGGGTCCTGCACTCCTGCACTGGAACAAGCTGGAAAGGCAGGTGTGGGGCAGAGGGATGTCAAGCATTAAGGGGCAGAACTTATCCTGGTGACAACTGAATAAAGAGTTGAGGGTGAGGAAGAGAAAATAAAATGATTTCCTGAGATACTCAGTTTCCAAGGAGAAACATGAATGGGAAAGATTATGAATTCAGTTTGAATTATTTAGCTTGAGCGGTTATTCATGAAATATGTTCTAGAAGTAAAGATGAATGTATAATTTGAGAATGAGGGCAAGGAAAAACATTTGAGCAGCTTCAAAACACACAAAAAAGATCCTGACTGAGAGAATCATGGTATATAATGGCTCCTTTTCAGGGGGAAGGAGGAAGGAAATAATCACCGAAAAGTTGAGTCAGAACAACCTGAAACTTAGTGGAGAGCCACAAAGGATGTGTCAAGTCAAAGAAGAAAGGGAGACGTTCAGGCACGTAGGAGTGGTCACAGCATCAGATGCTACTGCAAGAGTTTTAGCCCGAATTACCCTTCTGTGACTTTGCACAAACTAACCAATCTCTTCTTCTGTCCTCTCTGGCCTTTGTAATAATTATCCTGTGCTCTACTGCTGTGAGCCCAACTGCTTCACACTCCACACGTGTGAAATCAGGAAGCATCTTTCTTTCTGTGCTTGGCACATTTCATTTTACATTTAGGACACAATGTGTAAGTGTGCCAAAATATTACACTGTACTTCATAAAATGAATAATTATCTGTTACTTAAAATTACTGATAAGGAAAAAATGCCACTGAAATACACTCAAGATGAGTGTTCTTTGTAGAGTTGTTACCATAGCAACAGAGCTGAATACCAGACTATGTTGTTTTTGGAAGGTAAACCTGAAGAGGGGCTTAGAACTAGTCTAGATAACTTTCCAAAATTAGCTAAGGATAAAAAGAGAGCTTGTTCCAAAGATGTAAAAGATCAGAGATTCCCCTTTTGATTTTTAATCCATCTGTGACATTGTAGAGACCTGAATGATTACATAAAAAAGATGACCATGAAAGATTCAAAATATGGAAGGTAGGGGCAGGAGACTTGTAGTAATGTAAATAACGCTTCCAAAGGTGACAGGAAATCCCAGAAATAAACATTTCTTGATTATCATCTACTACATGTGAAGAACTGGGTTAACCCTGGATATCCAGAAATAAAAATCTTGAGGTTTTGACCACAGATTCGATGTTTTAGGAAGAAAGCCAAACAATTCACATCCTACATGAGATGACCTGATTCAGCTGGTTCAGGGAAAGGAACCCAGGAACACAGCCAGGGCTCTCTTGAGAGCTGGTGGCCAAGTACTGACTTGGGGTTGGGTTGGTCACATCGTAAGGAGGAATCCGAGAGGAGGGGGCAGAGTGTGTGAAAACCCATTGGAGAAACTGAGTCAAGGAAGGACAAAAGCCAGTACAGCAGAGAGCTTGAAAGGGACAGAACAAAAGGCAGAGGGGACTAGAAAAGCACAGCTAGCCTTGGAAGCTCTGGTAAAGAACTCCTCTTGGTTCCTACTACAACAAAGAGCTGTGGGAATGTTTTACGTCTGGAAGTGACATGATTAAGTATGCACTTGTAGGAAACTGTTCATACTATAATATGGATAGCAGAAGATGAGATTAGGGTTTGAGCCAAGGCAGGGACAGAGGAAAGGGAGTAAGAAAAGTACATGAGGGGCAGACTCGGCCTGACAATTTGGGGAACTTGGTGGCTAGAGGGCTGGGGCAATAGCTCAGCGGTCTAAGCACCTGCCTAGCAAGCTCAAGGACATGAGTTCAATCCCTGGTGACACATGCCATGCTGGCCCCAGAACCCCAGATGTGGGGGCGCACACCAGCAATCCCAGTGCTGGGGAGGCTGAGACAGGAGGATCAGTGAGTGTGAACTGTGTGATGAATCCTGTAATAAACTAACAAATATTGAAAAAAAAAGAGAAAGGAACGGAGGCTTTTCTGAGCCAAGAGGAAAAGGAGGAAATAAGGTTCTTACCTGTCTGTAATAATCTACATAAGTGACCTCAGAACCGCCCCGCCTCTGAAAGGTGTGCGTTGGTCCCACAGACCAGTCAATGTCATCAATGCGATAGGTTTTGTTATTGTACCTAGTGAGTTCAAGAAGCCTTTTCAGAAAAGTTTCCTAAGTCACCTCAGATAAGTAAATGCTTCATGCTTTTGATTCAAAGTGTAAAATACAATCTGTAATGTCAGAAATACAGAAAACAGGAACCCCAAAATGCTTTTCTTTAACTCTTACCTGAGAAAACAATTCTCCAGTCTATAGGAGGATCATATTCCAACAAAACTAATAAGTCATTAGACTAAAATCTGTTTCTCACTGATACGACATTCTAAGTAAGTCATGTATGTATATTCAAACGCCAACATATTGCTCAAAACTTTCTCACTAGCTTCTAGGGTCACGAAATTTTTTTTCAGCTATTTCTGTGAAAAAAAAAAACCTGCCACCAAAATAGGCTGTCACAGCAACTGTGACAACATGCATAACCCCTCCACCTAGGCTGGCCCTTAGCAAAGCCATAGAACCACTCAGCTAAGACCAGCTAGAGCCATCTGGCCTCAGCACAGCCTCGAACGAACTTCCTTGTGCCCCAGAAAACTCTGAAGCAGGCTTCTGCAGAGTGCCCAAGATTTTGCAGGGTATCTGTGAAAGAATATGATAATCCAAACTACCAAGATCATGATTAGAAGATAAGGAGTGTCTTTCTAGGCAGTGTGGAACACAACCGGTCCCACCGCTCAGCTACAGAAGCTAGAAAAATAGCTTTAAAACGGACTTCTGTGCAGAGTACGAGAAGGCTAGCCTGCTCCCTAAAAGCAATCCTTTTGGATCAGCAGCAGCAGACAACAAACAGTCCTTAGGAAGGTGCTGAGTCCACCTGAGTTTAATGCAATTTGATTCAATGATGTTGAGGGTAAATTATGTATGAACCAACCTAGAGATGTGCAGAGAACTAATTCCATTAAAAAGTGCAGTAACATGACTGTGAAGAGGTGAATCCATGCACAGCGCTGCAGGAATGGGCAGAGGGAAGGAACAGAAAATGCCCACTTGGCAGGCATTAGAGGCTCAGAAAGATTGCAGCTGGGCTATGTGGAAGTGGAGATCTGCAAGGCCGGATTTAGGGTGCAGGGCACAGGCAGAAGCACTGAAGCAGAAAGACTGTTGCGGGCATACAGCAAGGGATAATCTGGAGCCCTGTCAGCAGCTTGCATCAGTGCAGTGTGCTGCATAAGGAAGTCTGGACTCTAGACTGGTGAGAACAGCCAGATCTTCTGACCAGGTAAGAAAACTGACCAGATGAGCACTCAAGGCAATTCCTGTTCCCAAACACCGGAAGTAATTCATTCTCCTGAGAAAATGTATGTCGTGCATTTATACCTTGTGAGAACAATGAGTCCTATCAGCTGTTGCTCACAGGTCTGGGTGAAGCAAGACCTATCAGTGCTGTAGCAGAGACCAGTCATGAATTCCAGCACAGTCTCATTCCGGAGGACTTTATAACTCACGTCAGCACCAACGAGAAGCCCGCTTTCAAAGTGTGATACAGAAATAGCAAATCCAGGCCAAAGGGATAATCTTTCAACAAATAAAAAGAAAAGGAAAATTAACATTCAAAACACAATAAATATTTTTTAATTTTAAAGAAACACAATAAATATTTTAATAAAAACTATACAGAATTTCACAGGATGAAATTAACGATGGTTAATTACATTGTATATTGTTATCTTCAAAGTAGTTGTTCAGATTACCAGGTACAGGCATGCAGAATTGATCAAACAGTATTAGTGCTACCTAGTCCTCTCAATGAACTCACAGAAATTAGTAGTACAATTATCTTATTCTGTATATATATACATATCTTTTTCCCCTTCCTTTTCTCTTTTCCCTCATTCCAGTTGTTCATCCTTTTTAGCCGTTTCTTTCCTTTTCACTATACCTATTTTACCTTTTGAACCTTCTTTACTCTTTCATGAACAAAATCCAAACTACACAGGAAATACTTCAAAGAATCAACAACTGGGATCTCATCTTATTAAAAAGTTT
>NDGM011197755.1:0-11564 GCA_002564305.1 Octomys mimax
GCAAGCGCAAGGGCCTGAGTTCAATCCCTGGTTCCACAAAAAAAAAAAAAAAAAAAAAAAATTGATATACTAATGTAGAAAATATTGTGAAATAAATAGCAAATAATAAATATGAATAATTTACATTTATGCTTGAGTGAACACATGCATAAACTGGTGAACAATGGAGGTTCAGTTCTTAATCCATGTATACATGGCATTGGGTGATACACAGTTCTTTTCCATGCATGATTTTATGTGCGCGGCTATGTTTGTATGAAAGAGAGAGTTTACTTACAGTGTTTCTTGGTTTTGCTATAATTTCAGATAACTAGTGAGAATGAATATGACCAAGATCTGTGTTTGCAGATTTATCTGCAGGATAGAGACCTCAGGAGTGTCAAGTAAATAAATAAAAGGCAGAATGGAAGCGGACAAGAGAGAAGTGAGCGAGTGAGTGGAACAGCAAGAATTAAAATGTGCAGCTGCTGTGGTGGGAAAAGCCTTTACTTGGAATACTAAGAATCGAGCACTTTAAAATTCTCTTGTGCGTTTTAGGTTTCTCTTTGTAGTATTTAAGTTTGTCTTGGGACCTCAGAACTACCCTGGCCCTTTTTGTTTTTCCACCCCTTGAACAACTAAACATGCCCTCGTTGCTTTGCTATGGAGAACAGGACGCTCTGACCTGACTACAGGTCCTTCTTGAAGGTGCCTTGCAGGTATCAAAAACAAGACTGTGTGTTTGAAAAGAGAAGGAGCTGAAGCTGTTGGAACTCCAACACCACCAGGCTCTGGACGCCTGCCAGAGGGTGGCTGAGAATGCATTCCAGCAACTCTCACTGCCTGGAAAGCGAGCTGCCTGGCCTGGCTGACTCTGTACCAGGCCCGACTGGCACTTTTCGCAATAAGTGAAAGAGTCTCAGACAGACAGCCGAGTGGGTGAGCACGCACGAAGGCCAGAGAAGCTTCAGGACGGACAGGCCGAGGGCCTGACTCACGTGCGAGCAGGCGGCCGCGCATCCAGGCAGGGCTGAGCGGGCCAAGCCGAACTCGACAGCCGCGCTGGAAATCAGGAAAGGTCTCCTTCGTAAAGCTGGAGCTGGCCTAACATCCCAGTCGGGAAGCCAGAAAATGTTGTTCACCACAGTTTCAAGAAGCAAGACGAGGTGCTTTATTTGAGCACTTCAAATGAAGCTGGGGCCATAAGCGAAGAAGAGAGGTAGAAAGTGTTCTTCAAGCAGCGTAATACCCTGGGATAGTTCTTATAAATGATAGATTTGATCTAGGGGAGAATATTAATGAGTATCATATGTACATTCATTTTGATTAATAGAAGGAAAAAAGTCATTTAATGTTACTTTTAATACTAAAACAAATGATTGAATTTTCTACATAATACAATGTTACCGACTTGCTTAGCTCCTGCGGCTCCCGGGAGGCGGCTCGATGGAAGCTTTAATAACAGCGGTGTTTGTATTCCCGCGCACCTCTGCGAGGCGGGCCACTACCCAAAGCCCTCTGCACACTCCGAAATGTCAGACCCCTCTGCCTGGAGGTTCATCTATTTTATTCATTTACTTTTTCCTGCTAAATGCCAGCTTTTCTCTCGGAAACTTGCTACTGGAAAGGAAAGCCCTCTGAGCCTCTAAAGTTTTCTCTGAAATCATCTCCAAATTGGCCAGGCCTTCCCGAGACACCTGCCGCTGGGAACTCCGGGAGCAATCGCTCTGAATCTCATCCCAGTGGCGGCGGAGACGGCAGCTCCCGTCTCCCTCCGGAACGAGCTTCTCAGTGAAGGGCACGGGGCTCCCTGGAGACAGGCGGCCCCTAGATACCCTCTGTGCGTCTTGTATCTTGGAGTTCCGCACCCAAGGATAGGAAGTAGAACGGCCTCTTTACCGGGCTTCCCTGCAGTTGTTGAGTCCAGGTTCAGCCAAGCAGAAAGAAGAGCCACGCCCTGCAAGGACACGGATCTTCCACCCACTGCAGTGCTGGGATTCAGCGTAGTTCATTACGGTGCATCCTTGTGGGTTTCCGGTGTCTTCTGCCAAGCCAGGGCACTGGGGCAGAGCAGCTGTTGGGGACCAGTTGGGCGCTCCTCCTAGAAGGGCCTCAGCAGCCGACTCTCTGCTACTCATAAGGGAATGCTCAGTGCCCCTCAGTTGATTTCTTTCATGCCTACACGCTATCTGCATGAGAAAGGTGACAGAGCAGTCATCAGATTTCGCCAAGATTTTCCATTCTATACGTGCCCTGGTGGGAGTCTCTCTCAGCCCAAGGGTTCCAACCTCCTGGCAGAAATATTGCCTCTTTAGTTTATCATAGCTTTAAGCAGTAAAAAGCATATCACCCTACTATCTTTTTTCGTTTTACATTTCTTTTTGTTTGTTCATTTGTTTTGAATGAACAAGGGATCTCGGGATCTTGTGGAGTCACAGGGTCCTTCCACCTCAGTCCCCTGAGTATCTGGGATTTCAGCCTGCACCAGGTATCCAGCACATTTTCTCTTTCTCTGTCTCTTCCTTTCTCTCTTTTTTCTTCCCCTTCTGTATTTGGTACAGGATCTACAGGGTCTCACTATGTAGATCTGATTCCTAGTGATTCTCCTGTTTTCAGCTTCTCAAGTGCTGGGATTATAGGCATGTGCCACCATACCCAGTCTCAATCTCTATCTCAGCGCACCCCAGGGGTGGGGCTGGCATGGCACGCCAGAGATCAAACCCTGGCTGCTGTGCTCTGCCTAAGCCAGCGCTTTAGTCCACTGAGCTATCCGGCCAGCCCAGCACATTTTCTCTTAGTATGAGCAAAGCATACAGTAAGCCTGTTTTCACCACACTATACTGTGTATACACACATACAAATGTGTGTATGTCTACATTACAATATTTGGGCCTATGAGAAATGAAAAAGTGAGACAATAAACAATAAGATGATTATAAGTATTTATGGTAGTGAGTGACTTGCCCGATAATTGTAGTAACTTTACTTTTTCGATCTAACTCAGATAATTATATTTCATAACCATGTATTGTATACATCTTCATCTGCTTGTGCAGATTATACTTACAAGTGATAAAATTTATTGAGAAAACTTTGTATGTATGAAGGGTTAGAAGTATAGGGAGAGAAGTGTGCATGGTTTGCAAAAGTCAGGGTAAGAAGAGTAGTGGGTTTCTGAAGCATAAATGTCCTAGTTGTGGGCAGATGTGATGTTGAAGATGACTTCGTAATAATCATTACAAATCAGTATTTCACCTGGATAAGCTCGAGCAGTTGGGGCTTATTCTTCTGAGATTCTTCAGAATGGTAACAAATAGTTGAGCTTCACAGGATTGGAGCCCTGGTGCAGCCCAGGAGGACGCGCGCGAACCTGGCTCTGGGGCACTCGTTCTTGGAGCGCCCTCCTTGAGCGCAACCCCGAGTACACTGATTGAGGTCACTCGGCTCCAGCCAGTTACGTGACAGTGTCTCAAAGACAAAATCTCCAAGGACACGTGAAACTCAAAGGAGGCGGAAGAAACACAATAAAAGAAGTGTGAGGTGGAATCCTAGGCTGAACTCTGGGTCTCAAAGAGAACAAATCAGCAAGAAAAGGAGTAAAAATTGAATAACACCCGTAGATCAATTGATACTTCTCTATGGTATTGACTTCATTGTTCTAATGATTGTACAATAATTGTGCGGATCATTCGTATACACTCCCAGGAGGAAAACCATGGCATCGGTACAAATGTGTGCAAATTTTCCATAATTTTAATTATTTCAAATTAAAATTTTAAGAAAATGCAGCAACTTCTCGGTTTTCGAGAATTATCTAACTTCTCACTTGAAACTGAGGCTACCAGTGCTGGAGATTGAGCGTGTTCTCCTCCAGCTCCACCAAGTCTAATAGATTCCTAATGAAATGCAGTAAATGTAGACTTTGAGAGGCATCTCTAAACAATCACGCCCTCTGAACAGCAAAAATGGCTTCACAGATCACGGGTATTAAATTAAAGGTGGGACTCTGGACTTGTTCCTCTGATCTAATTTGAATATTTGAAGCTGCATTAGTATTTTTAAGATTTCAAAGTGATCATAGTAATTATTCTATGACTAGAGCCCCTAAAATAACAAGAGATTGAAATGACATTAAAATAGGTGGAAAAGGCATATAATCACGGGTCTCTTAATAAAATCAATTTAATCAATCATCTAATCTCTACTCCCTAATGCTTTGTACTGTGTGTTTGTTGTTCATGTAATTAAAAAAAATATAATGAGTTATTAATATTAATTTTCAAACATAATTACTGGAGAACACAATGTATAATTGTTTCAGAAAGAAGGTTATTAAAAGTGACTCAATAAAGTGTTCCACTGTCAGAGATTACTGACAATAAAACCCATTTCATATATCATTAACTATGTAAATGTAGCTGTAAGAGGACCTTTGCAATTTTCTAACTTATAGCAACGTGTGAAGTAATTTATGTGACTACTACTTAAACTCAGTAGCATGATGAGTGCAACAAAATCAGTCCACCAGCATACAGCACAACCATGGCCTGGTTAGATGGCTGCTCTCTGATGTGAAAGCCAGTGGTCATTAGAAAGCCTTGATTCTCTGGGAGGGGTGGATCTGGTAGCAGGACAGGCTCGGTATAAGGACGGCACTTCAGTAGGCTGTGTCCTTGATACATATTTGGCTTCATCCTTCCTCTCGCTTTGGCTTGCAGACTCCCCCGTGCACAAGCTACGAGGTTGCCGTGGGCATGCAGCTCCTGCGCTTCACTGTGCCACTACAGATCCAAAGCCAGGGGGTGAATGACCTTGGACTGACCTCTGCAACCATGAGCCTGAATAAATCCTCTTCCTTTTAGTAGACTTATCTCAGGTATTTTTTAGAGGAAAAAATGTTGACTACTGTGCAATATTATTCACCAAATGAAGTAAAATACTCTGATACACATAGGCTCTTGCGAGGTAGTGGAACATCTACCTTTTCCACTACAGGTTTTTGGTGACATTCACATCACTTATATCACCTAAGATCATAAACGTGGGATTGTTAACCATTTCTGAGGAGTATCTTATAAATGGCATCTATGTTCTGCATATGTGTTATATTCTAATTACTGAATATTTTTGCTATTATTATCATCATCAGCTTTTGGGGGGTACTTGGGAATCCAACTTGTGACCTTGTGCTTGTGAGGCAGACACTTATGCCACTGAACTACCTCCCTGGCCCAAATTACTGAATATCATTTTGCGGTATATTCAATACATTTGCTGATAGAAACTAATTTTGGATTGTGTTTAACTGGCATTAGAATATAACACATATAATTAATAGCTTACCTTGTTAACTGCAATAATTAAGAGATAAATATTCATACTGTTTATTTCACATCAAATTTTCTTTATTTACTTGAAAGCTAATAGTATCTGAGGAAGGAACTGTTTTTCAAGGATATATAAATATGAGCAAGGGCCAGTGAAAACTTCAGCCTATAGATATAATAACCAAAACCATGTAGGTATAAATAAAAATGATACTTTCTGATAGAATTTTCAAGTAACAGAAGTGCATAAGCCAAGTTTTCTCTTTATTTCTCTTTTAATTAATTTTATTGAGAAATAATTAACAATGAGACAGTTTCAAAACCATGATAGTGATCTTCCTGTTTTCAGCCTCTTCAGTGCTGGGATTGCAAGCATGTGACACCATGCTTGGTCTCAGTGGCCAGCTCAGGGCATGAGTGCATGGGCGGGGCGTCTGTGGTGATAGGGATCGCACTTGATCCCTACGCTTGCCTGAACAGGTGCTTAGTCTGCTAAGCTATCTTGCTGGCCCTCAAATATAACATTTTTTCTTATACTCAGCAATGGGAACCTCTGAAAATGCCTGTGTAAATTGATTTCATATTTGATATCAACAAAGGATAACATTATTGTTTTCTCTGAACAAGGTCATTAGCATTTGCTCTAATTTTAAACCCTTCCATGTCAATTAATACAATAAAAGATTTCTAAGCACAACTTGGTAAATTAAACTATCAATAGAACAAGAAAAAAATCAAGTTATTACTGATGATAGCTTTAATTTCCTTCTTGTAATATATCCATAAACAAAATTTAAAAGCACGGGACAAAGTTTAAAAAGAAAGGAAATGAAATGAATCAGAATACTTTTAGAAAGTTGCAAATGTTGATGGAAGAAGACAGCATCATGTGCCTAAAGTGCCTTCATGACACACATAAGAGAAACCAGTTTGTCTGAAGGTTACAGTCTTTTTTAGTCTGTTATGAAGTTTTGACTCACTGAATTATCTTGAAAACTTTATTAATTTCATATCATCATATGTATTATACTATAAAAAATGCAAGACATGACAATTTTCAGTTCATGCAGCATAGCTGCATAGATCATAAATGAAAATGTTGAGATTTGACATTGAATATTTCCAGCTTCATAGATCTTGCATATTGCAAAATACAATGTGCTTTTTCTGGTAATGTAGTAAAGCAGAAAGTGTTCTGTCTCACCTTTGTCTTGTTATTGTAAACATCCTCAGAATTCTGGGATGAGTTTCTACTCTTAATTTTCATACATAAATAGCTGTGATATTTGAGGACATACTTAATATGCTGTACCTCTTATCCTATAATAAAGAAAACAACTAAATCACTTGTTTACATTGCTTCCACATATAATGCTCTATGATTAATCATGTCATCTCCTTCCTTTTAGAAAATGACAGAAATTATCATCCTTAATTCAAAATCTACTTTTTTCAAGCTATGTAAAGCATGTACCTCAAAAAATGTGATCAATTCTGTCCAAGGAATAAACTTGAGACTGAAGAATTCAAGATATTTAAATTACATAAATGATATAAAAATATTTAACTTGCAAATAGAGAAAGTCCAGTTCTGATGGATACTTTCTGTAATTTTCTGAAACTTTTTAAAATGACATTGTCAGTGAAAAGTCTTATTTCAGGGTAGTAATTATCAAAAGGCAGGGCTAACTCCTTGTTAGTTAGAAAGTAAGGAAACAAGTAAATCAGTTTAGAAGTAAGAAAATCAGTTAACAAGCCTGGGAAAAAGACACTTTAAGAAATGTCTTTGGACAGAGTGAATTTTATCCAAAAAATCTGTATATGGATAAATTATGATTAAAGCCTGGTTTAGGGTATGTGTGTGCATATACATGCAGATAATCTTGTTCTTCAGATTCACGAGTTTCACTTTTTCCAGAATCTACTAAATGCCAATAGAAATATTAGAAAACAACAGGTACTGAACATGAATAGGCTCTTTTTCTTGTTATTCCAAATGACTTAAAGAAATATATATGATAGAGTGAGCATCTTGGACTCTGTTACCTGCAGAGATCCTACAGCCTGTGGATGCAGAGATAAAACTGAGAATTTATCAAGAAGAAAATGATATAAATCATGTAGGTCTGTTTTCATGATACAGAACAGGCCAGATGAAAACTGATTGCTTTTAAACACGAAAGTTGTCTATCTGAAGAAAATGTCTGAGTCCTTGTTGTATGATTTCCTTCTCTTTTTTAGTTATTTAAGTTCTTATTTGAATTGAAGGTTCAAGTCACTGAGTTTTTCCATGTGCTGAAAACAGGCTCCTTAATATTAATCACTGTTGAGAAAGGCTGCCACCCCCACTGTGGCAAGATGTGAGGGTTTCTCTCTTCTTGGCCACATATTTAAACTCTAAGTTGTGTTACTTCCATAGCAAACATTAACATTAAAATTTGCAAAACATGTTCTGTGTATTCCATTCTTTCAAACAGACATACCAAGCAAGCATCACAATTAGGCAGCACATAAAAATGCTTTGTACAAAATCTTGGAAAATAGCAAAGTTTTCAGTCCAAAAGAGTGTTATCGAACTTTGTCTTGGTGCTTGTATATAGTAATAGGAGAAAGATGTGTTTACTTCCAAAGAGAAAATATGGCCTTCTGTTTTACTCAATGTGGACAATTAAGAAGCATATACACATTCCTTTTAGATTTAAAAAATTTACATATTTAACCAGAGCTATAATAAAGTTAAGCAAACATCTGTAAAATAAAAATGAAGCAGGAACATGAATCCACATTCATATGTGATTTCTAAATCCAGCATCTGATTTAAATGTGTTTACTATTTCTACAAAATTAAACCTTGATATTTGTTTGGTAACATGAGAGATTGAAATCAAAACTTTGGATAACTGTTACATTCATAGGAAGAAATGTCTATGATAAAAATTATACACTGTACATAGAACCAATTATAAGCATGTGGGAAAATAATCTCTTGTAAATTGGAGTAGGAGAAACAACCAAAGCAGATTTAGATCAACAATGTTTCAAATGTTAGATGTTTCAGGCAAAAGTGTAACATAGGCATAGGCAGGAGTAGGGACTAAAGCCTTCAACCCAGACTCCTGGGGAGGCTGATGCAAGAAGATTCAAAGTTTATATCCTGCCTGGGAGACCTACAAAGACTTTGTCTCGGTGTAAACAATTAAAAGGGTCAGAGGGCTGTAGCTCAGTGGCAGGGTATTACTGTATCGGATGCCCTACACCACCGAAATTGAAATGAAAAAATAAATAAAAATAGACATGTTAGAAATAATTAAAACATTTAACAATAGAATACAACTTTTCAAAGTCAACTTTTTAAACTTTTTGAATTAAGAAGAATTGTAAAGAAGCTAGGCAAATCTGAAGAGAAAAATCAGTCAATGAGGAGAGGGTAGTGAATTAATTGGAATGTAGTGCAGCAACAAAATGGATAATATATAGAAGAAACCAAGAAAAATGTGAATGATAGACCAGACTGCCACATATCAATAATGGAGATAAAAAACATGCATATATATATATCCATTAATAACCTGCTAATATTAATGAAGTTTTTTCACTGTTAGCAATTCCCTGGAATTAGCACTTCTGTTGTGTTTGTGTGTGTTAGACTCACAGTCCCTCTCCATTGCAGACAAAAGGAAAAAAAAAGTATATTTTACAAAGGCACAAAGTTGGCCAGGAATATGGCTCAGTAGAGTAAGTGCTTGTTTGGCAAGTGCAAGAGCCTGAGTTGAATGCCCAGTTCCACACACACACACACACACACACACACACACACAAAAATAATATTAAAGGATAGTCTTGACATAAAAACACAGAATTCAATCTGTGCATGGCCTTTTCCACCAGTTTTTTGTGTTTTTTTTTAATCTTAGTGGCACATTTCACCCTATTGGGAAGGCTACACACTCCTCAGTCACTTAGGAACTTATTGTGTTTACTAAATATTCACTCATCCACGTGATTGTGAGGCAGAGAAATAAACAAAAAGCAATTTTTACATGGCAAGTTCTCAAATGCGTGAACATCCTACCTTCCTTCCTTTCTTCTTTTTTATTTTAATAATCCTAACCCAGATGCAACCAACCTTTTTTATTTTTATTTTTTAATTTTGCTGGTCTATGGAAAGAAGCAGTTAATGCTTTAATTTGTTTTGCCTCCTTTTTGCAATTGTTTGTAATTTTTCTCTTCTTAATTTGTTATACATTTTTTCTTCCTTCTTCCAATTTTACAAGCATATATCTGGTAATATGAATAACTGTTTGGAGACCCAGCTCAAGCCCAGACCCAGTGAGTATGTGAGAGAGATTCTGTGCTCCCCTGCACCCACTGGACCCTTCCAGACCCAGTCCAGGCCCTGCCTGTGAGTGAGAACTTCTGCCCCACTCTCAGGAGTGTGTGGTGAGTGTGTGGGAGAGCTTTTGAGCTCCCCCACATCTGCTGGACCCCTTTGGACCCAACCTACGCCCAGCCAGTGAGTGAGAACTTCCACTGCATTCTTGGGACCCTTCCAGACCCAGCCCAAGCCCAGGCTGGGCAAGTGTGTGGGAGAACTTCCATGCTCCCCTTTGGCTGCTGGATCCCTTCAGACACAGCCCAGGCCCAGCATAAAGGCCTGGGGTGAAACTCTGAAATCGCTATAGATAGGCAGTGCCCAGAACCACCCAGCAAATCCATGAGCACAACATCTTGCCAGAAGAGCACAGCAGGTTCACTTCTAAGGGCTGTAGCATGAAGAAGCTGAGCACAGAAGCCAGACCTAAGCCAGGCACAACTAGAATAATTCAAACTTCATAGATCTGCACCCAAAATTCAGTAGGTGCTAAGGTTATAACTGCACCAAAGCTCTACACCAAAGGTCAGAGGAATACTATATACAATGAAAACGAGAAGGAGCAAAAGTCAATCTCAGGCCCTGAACCCATCAAGAACAAGTGCAGAAGACACTAGCACAGAAGAAATTGGGAATAACACAGGTGAAATATCTGAATCTATAGTGTCTGAAGTAAAGACACAACTGCAGAAAGGAATGGAGGAACTCAGATCAGAAATAACCTCTGAAATAAAAAAGGAAATCTCTGAATTAATAGCATCTGAATAATCAAATGCAGAAATATAGAGAGGAAATCAGATCAGAAATAGTCTCTGAAGTGAAAAAGAATGATTAACTATAATGAAAGAATCAATAACTGCTTCTCAAGAAGACACTGATAAAAAAAAATAGAGGGGATTAGAAAAACAGTGGATTCCTCAAATGAGCAATACAGGAAAGAAATAGATCAAATGAAGAAGAATAAAATAGACATAGAGGAACTTAAAATCTCAATCACAAGCTTGCAAAACCATTTCAGTGAAACTGAAGATAGTGTTTCAGATCTTGAATACTACATTGCAGTTAGTGAAAGGATAAGAGAAGATCTCTTAAAAACAACTAAGATGCAGGAAAAAATAATTCATCACCTGCAAGACAATGCACAGATGAACAACGTGAGACTAATAGGCATCAATCAGAAAGGAGTCAATAGAAGTGACATAAAAAGAATATGGGCAGAAAGAAGTAATAGCAAAAAACTTTCCAATAAGGGGAAACAATTGGACATTCAGTTAACTGAAGCATACAGAACTCCGAAGAACATCAACCCAATTAAAAACACATTGAGATATATAATAGTCAAGACACCAGAAATCCAGCCAAGAACAATATACTGAAAGCTGCTAGAGGAAAGAAACAGATCACATTTAAAGGAAAACCCATCAGAATAACCACAGATTTCTCCTCACAAACCATGAAGTCAGGAGAAGTGTAGAGCAGAATACTTCAACTCCACTATGAAAACAAATTTCGGCCCAGACCATTATACCCCGCAAAACTCTCTTTCAAATTTGATGGAGAAGTGAAATACTTCCATAACAAAGAACAATTAAAGAATTTCAGGATGACAAAGGCAGCCCTACACAGACTAATAAAAGATATTCTATATAGGGATGAAAATGATCAAAACTCCATGAATGAGGACAGAAGGAAACCAATAAATAGAGCAAACAATTAAACACAGGAGAATAAAGAGTAAACAACAGCAGGTAAATAACATGTCAATCATAAGTCCATACATCACAATTATAACCATCAATGTAAATAGATTCAATTCACCAATAAAAAGAAATAGACTGGCACAGTGGATTAGGAAACAAAATCCAACAATGTGCTGTATACAAGAA
>NDGM011197757.1:0-10072 GCA_002564305.1 Octomys mimax
AGGAATTTTACAATCCAGAAAACTTAAGTCTTCAGTTTAAAATAACACACACAAAAAAAATATAATGCATATCTTGCTAGTCCAAGGAAAGAGAGAGCCTGCAGACCCCCATCAGTTCCATAATCTGATGGAGCTTCACTTCCCCAAATCAAGGTCCCCATAGTCTCACCAATGCTGATTCCACTGTCTGCTATTCTGCTGTATCCCAGTTGAAGTACCTGCCATTTTCCCTCTTCCAGCTTAAACTGCACACATGCAGGAAGCCTTCTCCAACCCTAAAGCAGGCAGTCCTTTGTACAGAGCTGCTACCACACTTATAAATTTTAAAACACCTTATCTTGCAGGATATGGCTACAATTTCCTAAGTACTAAATGGTCTCCCTGATACGCTTGAATTCCTTGGCCATCTATGTTACCCATGCCCCACCTGCATTACCTTAATCCTGTCCACACTGCAAGTGCTAAATAAAAAATTGTTCCATGGGCTATTTCAGAATTTTCTAAATGTGTAAATCCACTCTCTATTCTTTATCTATGTTTCTATGGATTCCATGTGATTTTTATAAATTCAAAGGCCACATGGCTCTCCTCTAACAAGACCTACAAAGTAGAATTTTCACTAGAATGTGTATAGGCACTGGGATTTCCAGAAGGTTCCTAAAAGTATCTCTGAGGGGGTCGCAAGTTCTTTTTCAGTACAGAAAAAAGCTCATCCAGGCTTACCACCATCTCATCCATATTGTACACATCTTGATCTTTAAGAACTGTGTATTGCCTTCCAGCATACAACCTGTTAATGGTATAAAAGAGGATGAGGGCCAGCAAGATACTTTGATGGACTAAGTGCCTGCTTAGGCAAGTGCAGGGACCAGGGTTCAATCCCCAGCACCACATGCCACGTCAGCCCTG
The DNA here is from genome assembly GCA_002564305.1 of Octomys mimax. Classification (NCBI taxonomy): domain Eukaryota; kingdom Metazoa; phylum Chordata; class Mammalia; order Rodentia; family Octodontidae; genus Octomys; species Octomys mimax. The sequence goes on from NDGM011197757.1 coordinate 910, forward strand.
CCCCCAGGCATGCTGACCTGGCCACCGAGACCGGGTGTGGTGGTGCAGGCCTGTAATCCTCGTGCTGGGGAAGCTGGAAATAGGAGGATCATTATGAGTCCAAGCTGCGTAGTGAGGCCCTGTACCAATTGCATTTAAATAAAAAAAAGAGTATGTATAGTATTGATTAAGCTTGCCCTCAGAAACAAGGGTTATTCCACATAAATTGCTGATGGGAATCTAAAATGGTATAGCAACTTTGGAAAAGAGTGGGAAGTTTCTTAAACCGTTAAACAAAAATCTACCCAGAAATCCCTTTTCTAGATATGTAACAAGGAGAAATGAAAGCACTTATTTGCTGGAAAACTTTTATGCAAATGTTTATAATTGCATTATTCATAATAATCAATAATATATGGAAACAACCCAGATGTCTACTAACTGATGAATGGATAAGTAAAATGTGGTATCCCAAAACAATGGATTATTATTTGACAATAAAAAGAATGAGATGTTAATGTATACTACAAAATGGATAAACCCTAAGAAAAATCTGCTAAGTGAAAGAACCCAGACACAAAGGATCACATATTATATGACTCAATGTGTGTAAATTCCCCAGAAAAGGCAAATCCTTAGAAACAGAAAGCAGATTAGCGGTTGCCTGGAGCTAAACACACAGAAGGAATCTTATTGGGGTAATAAAAATGTTCTACAAGTGGATTACAGTAATGATTGCACAATTTAGCGAATTTACCAAAAATCATTACAATGTAGGCTTCAAGTGGGTGGATAACATATGCGTATTACACCTTAGTTTCCAACAACTGAGTATAAAAATAAATAAAGGTCGCTGATATTCTTTGTTTATGGAATGACTTCCATCTCTGTTCTTCATTCCCAGTTGAGATTTTAGGGTTTCTTCTATTGGGCCACTATGATGTTCATATTTTCCTTCAGAACCATACCGACTGATCTCACACCTCGGAGATGGGGATAGATCATGAGATACATTCATTCACTCATCAAGAAAATGCTCATTGAACGTTCTCCCTATGCCAGGCACTATGCTGGATATTTAGAGTAAAGTGGGAACTGAGACATTTGGTTCTTTGCAGTTCCAGGATAGAAGGTTACTCCCACAAAAGCAGGCCAAATAATACAGTGTTACATGTACTGTAATGGGGGGCACAAAAGTGGGGCATCTCCCTTTGATGTTGTTACCGGGAGCTATTGAAGAGGCTGGGTTAGGTCTAGAAAGGCAAATACGGAAACAAGGAAGGAAAACAGGAAATGAACACCTTTCCATGCAGAGAAGCACGAGTGGTGAGACCCTGAGGAACTGGCCAAATGAGTCACAGTGTAAGAGAAGAGCAACAGAAGCTTCAGAAAGGGGTAAAGGGATCTGCCACAGCATACCCAGTAGCAAATTAAGGATTTTAAGCTTTCTCCTAAGTGGTATGGGGAGGCAATGAAGTGTTGTTCTAGGCGAGTGAATAGCAGCACATCAAATGTGGGGTTTGCTGGAGAAGGAGAGAAGTCAAAAGTAGGACAGTCTATTAGGAGATCATTAAAGGAATGTGTGGGCTGAGAAGGCTTCCATAAGACCAAACAAAACAAAAACCTCCCTTCATGAGAAGTTCCTACATACCATCCAACTCTCTCTTATGCCCCAGAATAAATAACAGGACCTCGTGCAGCTGAACACATTAACACTCTCTCTTCTTTTCTTTTAAATTTTTGTATTTGGTATAGGGTCTCACGATGCAGACTGGATAGGTAATCCTCCTGTTTTCAGCCTCCCCAGCACTGGGATTACAGTGCACCACGACAACCAGACTCTTATCGCTGGCTCAGTGCGCCCTGCAGGTGGGGCCAGCGTGGCACAACACACTCATTTCTAACTCCTTGTTATATGTATGATTGTACCTCAGTTCACCAATTTATCTTCCTACAATCTGGTCACAAACTGAGTTAAACAAGAACTGAACCTAATTCAATCATTAGGCTCAATATTGACCTTATGGAGAAATTTGATTTTGTTCTTGAGTTCAGTTTGTGACCATAATTGCGCAAAGGATCGCATTCATGCACCAAGGTATCACTAGAGCTCTAAAACGTCCCTCTGAAGTCTTATGTGCTCAAAGGTGAGAGCTTCAGAAGGTGACCTGCTCATGAGGACTCTGCCTGCATCAGTGGCATATGTCAAAAATGACATCATAATTTGATAGCATTATCAGGAGGTAATGGAAAATGGAGGTGGGACCCAGTTGGCAGGACTGATTCGCAGGAGTGAGACCTTCTGGATTACAGCTGGGCCCTACCCCTTATCTGGCTGTTGCTCTCTGTCTGCTTCTTGGGCACCATAAATAAACAGCTTTATGCCCAGTGCATTTCCACCACAGTGTTCTGCCTTGCCACAGGCCTCAAACAAATGGTCCTACCTAGGCTGAAGGACTTTCCTTCACCAGGCAGAAATTTTGTCACAGAGACAATACGGCTTACACTCCCTTTCTCCTCCAGCTATTGCTTCTGACTTAAAAACTACCTTCCTTTGTCCCTTCAGCCTATTTAGTCAGTAGGCATTATTTGTCTCATTTTAAAGCTCTTCAGAAAGCCATTCCTGACAATCTAGCCACACACTTCTCCTGTATCTTCCCTGTGAAATGTTCTTTTCCTTTACACAGAATTTATTAAATTCTTCTGCCATTAACATTCCCATTGGTTAATCTGTTTTACCACTAAACAAAGTCTATCCAATAGAACTTTATGCAATGTTGTAGACACTCTATATTTGTACTTTCTAGTATGGTAGCCATTAGCTACATGGGAGCATCTGAAATATGGTTGATATGACTGATAAAATGAATTTTCGATTTGATTTTCTTATATCTAAATTTCCATAATCACATATTTGTAGTGATTATTATATTGGAAAGTCCAACACTAAGCACTATAAACTTGGGTACTATATCTTAGCCAGAGAGAATTATACCACTGAACCACCCATGCACCAATGGGTACTGTATTTTGTTCATCACTAAAATCCTAATATGGATTTTATGAATCCTATGTAGAAGACTACAAGGCAAATAATAGAAATATGGTAAATATTTGTTATTAAATGAGTAATTATTAAATGAGTAATTTGCACAGGATCTCAGTACTAATACTTTTGTTCACCCATTTCTTTGTTCATTCACTCAACAAACACTTATCATGTGCCCACAGTGTCTCCAGGATTTATCTAGATATTAAATACTGTTTTTGTAGAACTTATGCTTTAACAGGAAAGGGAGAAAGTAAATATGTAAGCAAAAAGAACTTAAGAACTAACAAAATAAAATCAACAATTTCAGATTGTGAGGCTCACTTAAGAAGGTGAACTAAGGAGACAGTAATGCAGGGGAGCGTGTGGTCTCGGTGACACTTCAGCTCACTAGCAGCACTTCCCAGAGCTGCTGCTGTCCCAGCACAGGCTATGTTCTAGCACATATCAAACAAAGCTCATGATGCAAGTTAATGGAACAAACTTGAACAAAGAGTCGGAGAACTGCTCAGAAATAAATTCTGCCCTCTGATCATCTTGTCATAAAAGCTTTCAAAGTACGCATTTTTATGGAAAGAATGAGGTGGCAAAATTGACCCCTATTCTATTTCAGAGCTATTAATGTGTCAATCAGTGAACCCCAGCATGCAGAGAATTGCTGCAAACTTCAAGGAAAACCATCTTCTGAGTTACTTGATGTCACCACACGAGTCAGAACCAGTGGCCAATCAAACTCCACACCTGCAAGCTGTGTTTTCTGTTGTTCCACTAACTCACTCCACATTTATTGAGCACTTTCTTCAGTTGCAGGGCTGTGCAAAGTCCCAGGACAGAAACCCATGAGCTCCCCCACTAGAAACAAGAGAAGCCTCATATAAAATGCCAAATACAACTTCAGAAGAGCTACGTGTCACCTTCTCTCTGCTTATAAAATCTCCAAGGATGCTGGTGTTCTTCCCTAAGACTTAGGCTATTTCATAATTTCATATCATAAGTAAAAGCAAATATTCTTAGCTATCAGGGCATCTATCACCATTGAGATTACAAGTTGTGTTGCCAGGAAATATGTTAGAATATAAAGTGTACTTTGTAGCTTGGGGGAAAAAAGCCACTTAAAGCTCAGCAATGGCACATACCTTATGTTAATGATTTGTCTAAGGGAAGTCTCACCCACAGGCTTACCTGGACTTGAAAAATATTTGCCCACCTCATCTGTGTAAGAGATTTCAGTAAGAGCAAACAGAACCATGCTCTGAACTTTGAAAAACCCATTATAGTCATGAGAGTAAAAATGATGGCTTTGTCCTCATAGCATTAATTGATTTGTATTCAGGTTCACAGAGAGGGGGGAAAGAGACTGAAAATGCAGTTTCATAAAGATGAGAACAAAAACTTTTGAGATTACCTCCATTCTCTTCCTTGGAGGAGAGGATCCATATAAAAGCAAATAAATCTATGTAGAAACCCTCCCAACTTCACCTAGGACAATCTCCAATTAAAACTGGTCTAAAGTCCTACATGGAATGGTCACTGGTCATAAGTTTGCTGTGATGATTCTGTGTATGTGTATCTCTATGTACACATATGTACATGCATGTGTTCTATATACACTCACTTTGAGAAGTTGGAGAAAGACCAGGATACAGCTGAATGGCATGGTGCCTGCCTAGCAAATATATGGTCAGAACTTTGATTCCCAGTAACAAAAAATAAAGTTGGAGAGTTCGCTTCTTTTGTTAATGCCAATTGTGAGTTCTATGACGTTCTATGGTGCAACATGGGCTAACATCCATGGTGAAGAAAAATATCTGCTTGGCCTTATTACAACTCTATTAAGAAAAGATTCCTGAATTTTCCACTGTTCTGAGTATATTTTCCAAGCACCAAAAACCCTGGAGCTTCACAATAATGCCACTGCTCACATCTGTGCCATGGAATCATCTTTCTATGATTCAATTTCTGTGCAATGAATGTTCCCATCATCAACTTCCATTTCTAATACCTACTGAAAACACCAGACTCTGAAACATGTCTGCATAATTTAACCACTTCAAAGTGTCCTCATAACATTGTGTTACTACAAAGTCGCGTTCCAGCTTTCAATGTTTGTCTTCTTTAACAGTATGACAATACTTGATTGGTATTTGCCTGTCTTTAAAAGAAATGCAAACTCAGTTGTTTTCAAAATCCTTTTCAAAAATGGTTCAGCAACATAGGGATAGATACACAAGAATTTAAAAATCAAGTGGTTTTAATGAAATTCTTTATTCAAATCTAACTCTTTTGATGCTGGACTCGGTTGCTTGCTGCAGCATCTCACTGTGGTCTTCCTAATGTTTGTGAAAATCATGTCCACATAAATTCAGTACATATGCTCAGAAAATATTGTTTTTTTTTTTTTTTTTAAAAAAAAAGTCTTTGACTTTTCCTTCTATTTAAATAGACAGATGCTAGGGCAGAATTTTTTTTCCCTTAGTTCTAAATTAATTCCATGCAGGAAGAAAATGTGGGTTGAATTGGCCAATTCACTGGACTTTAAGGACCTGCAACAAAGGTTTCAGAAAAAAGCTGAGGGAGCCCAGGTCTGGCTACCACACAGAAATTCACAGAGATGCACACCAGGTTCTTTGTTTTTAGTTCTAGAGCAATTTGCCAGTGCTTTCTGATTCACTCCAAGTCCAATGTGGCCTAGAACTCAAATTTCAAAACTTCTCACATTTTCCTGCTGAGTTTGTTCTCATTATAGATACAGATCTGTAAATACTCATCCTCTGTCTGTCAAGTGGGGACGTGGGGGAAGGTCTGTCACCACAAGAGACAAGCCAATAAGGAATGTCACATGCTTTATATTAAAATCAAAACCTTTCTTCTCCTGAACAGCAAATTGGAATCGATGATCTGTACATCACGAGAGAATGAAGACCTCAGTACATTAATGGGTGAACATTCAAAGGGGCTCACAGCTACCAGGAGCTATGGTTCCGCGTAACGCCAGAATGAAGCCAACAAAAGACAGGGTCGCATTTCCACCATCAACCCAGTTGGCTTCTGTGAGCCCCTCTGTGATCTCTCCCAGTCCCACAGAACAACTAAAAGAGCTTCAGAAGCCTGAGGTGGGGTGTCACGGTGACTGGTTCATGCATTAAGGGCAGTGAACAGGACCCTTCACCCTTCTGAAAGTGTGCCAGGAAGAAGCCGAGGCACAGACACGGACTCATTCACTTGGCTCAGACCCCACACCTGGTTAGACATCATTAGCCATAAAAACACTGTAGCGTTAAAAATTCCCCTGCAACAACTATTACTGCATGCTCTCTCACCCTAACAGGCAACTGACTTCTTCCAAACAGGGCAACACTGGCAGAAATTTTCTCAAGAACGTCAAGTACACGCACTGGCATACAGAATGCTACCCACAGAAGGGCCGGTGTCTCAAAGTATCACATCTCTGTTAAGGAGCTAAAAAAAGTACCTGGTTTAAGAGCAAGTACCTGCAGCACCTTCATCTCACCCACAGTTACTCTTTTAGAAAATATGCCTTATCTACACTGTCCTATTTTATGTCCCATCTACACTGTCTTTCCAAAAAGGCAAGTCAAGCAGGCTTGAATTTACTGGTGAGAGGCCCCAGGCCTATTGCACTTGAGTAACTCTTAAGCAAAGATAACTCCCCATTTTCTGGTTATTTTGAACTGGCACCTCAGATCACAAATTCAAACAAAACAGAAATAAGCAAAGAGCTTTCTCTGGAATTAAATTGTGCAGCAGCATGAAATAGTATTTATTAAAATAACCAGCAGACAATAATAGTCCTTTTAAAATTAAAGCAAGATGAGAGTTACACACATATGGGACTTATTCAGTATCTGCTATGAGACAGAAAAACTCATCAAAACGGACTTTCCCTTCTCCTGCTACCTCCATTAAGACTGACCCAGATTCTGCTCTAAAAGAGATGGCAGATATGTCTAACAGAACTCATGACTCCCCAGCCTAAGACGCCCATCCAGTTGCTCAGGTCAAAAACCTAATGTCATCCTAATACGTCTCTTCCCTTCTACCGCATCCTATCAGTCAGCACCTCTTCAGTGCTATTTCCCAAATTTGTTCCCATCCACCTTTCTCTTCTTACTTCTAACACAACCAGTATGGTCTAAGCCAGAGCTATTCTGATGAAAAACTTTTACAATGATGGCAATGTTAAATATAGGCGCGACGTGCTGTGATGGAGACCAGCCACGTGTTCCTATGGTGCCCCGGATGTGGCTAATGCAACTGAGAAAGACTAATGTTGAGTAATTTTGAGCTGAATTTAAGCAGTCAAAAGTGGCTAGCAGCTACCACACTGAACAGCCACGTCGTAAAGCATCATCGTTTTCCTCCTAGTCTCTCACAACACTGCACCCAAACCCATGCCCAACATACAAGCCAAACTGGTCTTTTAAAAATGCAAATCTTCAGGGACCAGGGTTGGATCCCCAGGGTGCCCTGCAGGCCCCGCTCGCAGGGCTCACTGAGATAGCAATTGAGACTGGGCACGGTGGTACGCGCCTATAATCCCAGCACTTGGGAGGCTGAAAACAAGAGGATCACTATGAGTCCAATCTGTGTAGTGAGACCCTGTAGACACTGTACTAAATACATTTTTAAAAAATGCACAAATGCAAATCATAGGCTGGGGAGATAGCTCAGCAGCCTAAGCACCTTGCTGGCAAGCTCAAGGACCCAAGTTGCATCCCAGGGTGACTGAGACAGGAGGATCACTATGAGTCTGAAATACGTAGGGATACCCTGTATCAAATAAACTAAAATTAAAATTAAATCTAAATAACCCCTAATGGCCAACCATAACCCACCTTAAAAACTCTCCTGGCTCTGTCTTCAGCATAGAGCACAGAACTATCTGAAACAACCATTCTCTGTTTTTGCTTTTGGTTTTTTGTTTGGTTTTGCTTTGTCTTTTTATTTCCCTCCTACCATGTGAGCTCCATGAGAGCAAAAGTTGGTAATCATGCTGCCTCTGTTATGTCCAACACGGCCCGGCCTGCAAGCAGAAACTCAAAAGGAAGTGCTCAATGAATAAATGAATGATGTAAAAGCAGAATGCAATCAACTAGCTAATTTGTCACAATCCAGTAACAAGGTCAAGTAGAATCTCCGCTAATACAGAATTTCTGTACCTGACATACCAGTGAGTTGCTGAGAGATACCTTACATTGTCCTTCATGTGGTCACTGACATAATCTGACACAGAGACCTAGCCAGCAGGCATACAGAGGATACAAAAGCAAAATTTAGGTCCTGAAACCAATGTAGCAGCTTTGGGGTACCATGTTCTAACCCAGGGCTTATTACATAACACGTGAAAAAAGACAAAGGTAACTTGAACAACCCAAACCCCCAGACCCATGACTGCAGCCACTACAAAGCATGCTCAGTTTACTTGGTATACATAACAAATACCCACACACTTACACGTCAACACACCTAAAGTGTTGAAAAGCACAATACCACCACTTGCGGCACGTATCAAGACACAAAAAGGCCCGAAATACCCTACTAACCTACTGAGCCCACAACAAATGTGAGCAAACTCAACACTTTTAAACTTCCATTTGAATATTTAAATGTCTGTCACCTCTCACAGATCCCCTGTGAGCAGGGAGAAGGATAAAAATCGCCAGTCACTAATCTGACCTTAGCTAAAGAAAGCAGTATTGGAAGCACCTGCTGAAGAAATAGACGAATGACTTTTGGAAGCCCACGTTAGCACCACTGAGATGTGGGGAGGTGTAGTCTTGGCTGGTGCAGTCAGTACAGGCTGCAGGACCAAGGTGGGCAAGGCCAGGTGGAGGTCTGTCCAGCACAAACGCTGGGCTGGGGGCGATCCACATGGTTAGGAAACAGAGAAAATGCACACACCAAGAACAGCAAGAATAAGGCTTTCATTGGGAGGAAAAGGAACACAAAGAGGGAAAGGGACAAAACGAGAAAAACCTGTGGTGCTGGATTAGCACTGGAGGCACTGATGGAAACTTATCTTTCAGCTTATATATACATAGGTATACAAAGGTATATAAAGATATAGATGCATAGGTATACATATATATATATATATATATATATATATATATA
>NDGM011197761.1:0-13687 GCA_002564305.1 Octomys mimax
CACTGGATAAGCGAATCCTTTTCCACCTTTGGTGAGAGTGTAGACTGGTACAACCATTGTGGAAATCAGTGTGGAGTTAACTCCAAAACCTAGGATCAGAGGTTCCATTTGACCCAGCTATTGCCTTTGCTGGTATCTTCCTCAAATATTAAAAGCATCATACGGCAATGATATATGCATGCACATGTTTATGGTAGCATTGTTCTTAATAGCTGAGTCTTGGAAACATCCTAAATTCCCATCAACTGGTGAATGCATGAAGATGTGTTGTTCTTGTTTTTGTTTATGTTTATATGCAATAGACTACTACTCTGCTGTAAAGAAAGATAAGCTTGAGACATTTTCTAGCTAAATGGATTTACCTTGAGGCCATACTCTTAGGTGAAATAAATCAAATACATATGTGTAAATACCATATTGTTTCTCTGGTGTGAAAAACTGAAAGTGTCAATAAGAACCAAAATGTATAATACATAAATGGAAATGGTAAGAAAGTGTTCAAATGGGAAAAGAAACTGGGAAGGTAGGAAAGGGGGAAAGAAGAGGGAAAAAAATTAGAACAAAAGGGAAAAAAGGTTTTGTAAAGTAAAGAGGATAAGCTTGAGACAAATGATGATATAAGGCAATGAAGGGTGGATAGGAGGAAAAATCAAGTTCTATCATAAATAGTTGCAAATTTCCTATAATGAATGTGATCATTATGTATACATAACATGTATCAATAATCTTAAATAATAAAAATACAATTTTCAATACCTTATTTGTATCTATCTTTGTCCTTTGGTACCCATCAGAACTTCATGCTCTTCTCTAGCTGTGATTTAGTACCCATCAATCAACTTTTTCTCATTCTTCACTCCTGTTCTCTCTGGGTCCTGGTAAGTAGCATTCTACTTCTAGCTTCTGAGATCAACTATTTTACAATCAGCATATGATTGAGATCATCTACCTGTTTTTCTCTGCCTACCCTATTCCACTTAACATGATGGTCTCCAACAGCATCCATACCAGAGGTGGGGAACATTTTAGAGACCAAGTGTCCAAAGTGCACCTCAGAACCCACTTATTTATTGTGAAGTGCCAACACACTGCAATTAAGCCAGAATGCAGAAATGAGAATTTAGTTTCAATGATACAATGACATAAAGAGCTTTTATTAAAAGGTAAAAGTTTTCATTTATTGTATTTTTGCACAATTAAGGTCATCTTTGCTGTTATATGCATGCATATTAGCTTGTAGACAACACGTGCAGCACCCATATCATCAGTTAGTCTCTTTCTTGTACTACATTTGATATAATTCTAAGCTGAACACGGTTGAGATGTCACAAGCCTAAGATGATACAAACAAAGTAAGAAAAGCAATCCTTAGTGCTTTCACTGATTTAAAATTGTTGGGCAGAGAATTTCACACTTCCAGGATTTCATTTTCAGAACTACAAACTGTGTTGTCTTTTGTCATTCCTTTGAACTTTTATCTTCTCAAATGCTGAATGCAGCTTACAGGATTTATTTTTCAGACAGAACTTTTGAGATTCCATTAGCTCCATTTCCAGATTTCCCAAAATAGAAACAGTATACTCAGGAAAGATCAAGCTTTTAAAAATGGCTTATCTTGAAAAACGAGAAAACACAGGATTGTCTCCATCTTACATAGATGCACAACTGCATTACTAAAACTCTTTTTATAGCTGCTACAATGCTAGAAATTTTCTTGTAGATTTCCTGATGGCTTTTAGGGTTGTCTGCAAATGTTATAGAATTTTCTGAATACATTTTAAGATTCAGATAACATCTAAACTGCCCATTTTCAAAGCCTTTTCAAAAACCTGCAATTCCCTTTCTAATAGTTTTGTATCACCAAACGTCTTTCTGTTGTTTTTCCTAACCTCATAGTTCTTTGTGCAGTACATTGAACTATAGTGTAAAAATCTGTATTTTTTTAAAAAACAGACTGTTAGCCAGGCCATATCACGGAGCTGGGGATATTTCTGTCCTTTTTTAAAATTCATAAACAGCCTAATTTTATTGAGGCAGGCTACAAATCTCACCAGGACTTATCTCTGCTCAGCCACTGGACATTACTAAACATAAGCAAAATATTATACTGTGCCTAAGTTATCAAATACTTGAAACTGTCAAAATTGAAGAGCATGAGCCACGATGTAATTCACTGTTTTGTGATGTTTTTGATGTTATCATCTAATTTTTTACTACTTGCCCTGCCACAAAGAGGTTCGTGACATATATGATGACACTGAGTGACTGGCTGTTTTGCTTCATTGACAAAAAACTGCATGAAATCCGATGTTGCCCTCACCACATAAACTGCCCTGTCACTAGTAATTGGAGCCATTTTTTTCTGCTTTCATATCTTGTGACAAAAACCCTCCATCACAGCATTGCATTTATCTATCCCTATATTCTTCTAGGGGAAAGATTCCAGTTTCACCAACTCTCCTCTCATGGAGTCACTAAAAAGCATGATTCAAAATTACTGGTAGTCTTGCATGATTGTTGGTACCTGTGCTTCCATCTAAGCACATGGAGTAACAGAATGCACTTTATGAGTCAGTGGTGAGATGCTGGTTAACATCACTTGCTGTGTGCACGACTCAGTACTAAACAATGTTTCTGCTAAGTGAATAAATTCCTACCTAAGAGATTCCTTACGTAAGTTTATCATTCTTTTGGAAATCATGAAAAAAGGAATTACTCTAGATAACAGATCATTTTCATCAGAGAGGGACTTAAATGTTTTGCTATGCACAGTGAAGTTTGAAAGCTTGCAGCTGTCAAGTGATTTGTTTTGGAAAGATAGCTGCAAAAAGTAAGACGCTGGGAATGATAGTTCCTCGATTTTCCTTTTTCCTTTCAGTTTCTCCAAGTTCGGCAGCACTTTAATGGTTGGTGTCAAAGCACGGCCTGACACCTGATGTGTGAACACAACACTTTCCCTGCACAGAACTCTGAACACTTGGCCATTGCCCACATTCTCTTCAAATGACTGTGCCCAGACCTCTCAGAATGATCTTCCACTGTCTGTTGTCAGTTCTGCTTTTTCGTTGTACTCACTGTTTGGTGTTCAAGAGTTGGAGCCTATAAAAACACATTTTAAAAAATTCAGCACCCAATACAAATCTATCTCTATACCAAAAATATCACATACTATTAGTTAATACTAAAGAATCGTATATTCCCCAAATCAATCACCCGCAGCACTTATTCTCAGCTGGGGTCACTGGCCACCATCTTTTGGCCATTTTTACAAAATGTATCTTGTTGGGGCTCCTGCTAAAATCACAGCCAGTTCAAGAAAATAAAATAAATATCTTTGCTTTTGTGAATTCTTCACAATTAAATATGATGCTGCAGGTATAAATATGACAGGGGACAGCACACCAACAGAATCTCAATCCTAATTAGAACAGCTTTGTGCTAAATCTTATATGTTAAATTTCTGTCTTAAATAAGAAAATTTAGAACTAAAATCTGTGCTAATAGAAATTAATATATTAAAACTCAATCTGTCCAAGCCAAGAAAAAAAATATATATATATATACATCGTTGTGTAGTGCTGATATTTTCTCCTGAACACGTGCATGGCTCCTATATGTGCTGTGATCCAATGTCCAGGGGCCAGGGCAAGCCTGGGGTGTCTTGGCTTATGTGCTGATAGAGGTCCCTGCATGTCCACTGCAACATGTGTGCCTTATGTCCACCATGATGCTGCAAATGACAGGTTTTCATTCTTTTTTTATTGATGACTAGTGTTCCATTAGGTACATGAATCACAACTTCTAATTATTCACTTTAGATATTATAAACATCAACTACTGATCTACCTTGGGTATGCAGATGTCTTTAATGCATCTGAATCAATGTATCTATTGTTTTTAACAATTCAACAAAATTTAGATGAAAGATATTGTGTGTATATCAACTTATTTTCCTGTCATTATTCCTTAAATGAAACAATATAACAAGTACAGTATTTGTAGAGCATTCACACATTTACATTACATTTGCTATTATAAATAGTATACAGATTATATAACATGCATAGAGGAATCTATGTAGGCTATATGCAAATACTATATCATTTGTGTAAGGAACTTCAACATTCACAGATTTTTGTATCTCTCAGAGATTCTAGTTCTGTGTCTTACAGATATCAAGGCATAACTGTAAATATTTGTGATATCTAAATAAACAGAGGTCCTACAAATGTTTAAATTGTAATAAGTATGATAAAATCATATGATAACATAATTAGAAACTGTCAACCCACCAGTATTTTTTCCACTCAAGTCCTATCTAAGAAAATGTGTACCTTCCTGAAGAAGCATGATTTGAGAAAATATAAAAATAACTGGAGAAAAGAGATGGTTTTATTTTTAATATCTGAGTTAAAGACTATTACTTATTTTAAATGCATGACATATAACATATAAGTATTCTTTGGAACTGCTATATCTAATGTATATGCTAAGAATAATTTAAATTAACATTTTATTTCTGAATAAATATTTGATAACTATTTGGAGTAAGGGTTAATTAGATAAAATATGCCTCTTTAAATTTTAGTGGTGTTTTCCTTTGACTATTAAGTAGTTTTTAACTAAATGGATGGACGAAGTGGGTGCAAATATCAATTTTTTTCCTCAAATTCTACTTTTTCAGTGAAATGGATGACAATTGGGACATTTAAGTGTATTTAAACTTGTGCACTACCAGCTACATTTCAATCAGAGAATATAATTATACTGTTGATTGAACAATTTCCGTGTGGCCTACATATTTATCTGCAGGATAATTATTACATCTATAAGGAAGGATTTAGCATTTAATTACAGCTATAATTTGGGAGCATAATGATTGGAAAAAAGCTCAGAGGAGCTTAGTGGGTCTGGTGTGGACATGGACAAAAGGCTGACAGATATCACGACGTCCACTGTCTCAACATCTGGTGGAAATGAATCCTGGATCTGAGGCATAGCTGGGCACTGTGTGGGACTAGGCTCCACTCAAGGGCCTTGTGCTTTCCTTTTCCATGGGATAAGCACAATGGCTACTTCCTCCATTCTCTTTGGGTAGTAAGCAGCCTGACCTCAGGAGCAGCAGTCTAGCATGATAAAACTTGCAAGTCTCCAAACACAGGATAGAGACATGAGGAGTCTCAATCTGTGGGGCTTGAATCTTAGCATCATCTTTCCTCTTGCTAAGATACTGTAGATAGAATGGCTGAAAACAGCATATGTTAACAGCCAAATAGAAGAGAATTTGTTCTTTCTGATTTTTCCTCTCTCTGAGGAGAAAAATGAATGGGAAAAGGCAAAATATCTGTTCTGTCTATGAATATCTGCTCATATTTATTATACCATCTATTCCTATGGGAACACTATTAAGCAAATGTTGATCAACTGTTTAAACTAAAAAAGAAAAGTCAGTAGTATTAAATAACTTACCAAATCATTACTCAAATGATAGGGCAGTTGTCTGCACCTAAACCATTGCTACTGGGAAAATTTTCTGCAATTTCCTTCAAAATTACCACATACACTAAGTAGTGTTTTTTTTTTTATAACTACAGAAAGTGTTTGTATCAATGATTTAGTATTATCTGAAAGCCAAAAACAACATGGCATTATAATTTCTCTTAACCCCATGTGATTGTTTACTTCATGTATTTGCTCCAGCTCCAATTAAACCAAGAGGGAGTGGTTTACAAACATTTTTAAATTAGAAGAACTAATTTTTAAAATCTAAGTCAATGTCTCCAATATACACATGGTCAAAGAGGAATTACTATGAGATCTACTTCTCTCTCTCAAATATAGGGTGCCCTGGAACAATTTTTGGAACATTAATGCTTCATGGACTATGAAAATTAGTCCAAGCCTTAGTCAAGGATGTTCCTATAGAATGCGTGCACCACCACACATGATCATGTTTAGATCCTAGTTTTCTGTTACCCATAAACTTGCCTCAGAAGAAAGGCCTTGTGCTGGAGGGATCATGATGGTGGCTTACAGTCTGCAGAGCTACTGCAGTAGTAAGTAGAGGACAATATTTTCTGTAAAATTTTTACTCACAGAATGGGAAAATCACCTCATTACCTTTAGATGCCCATTACTCCATCTCGATTACATTGCGTACAAATATTTATGTCATAGAAATTATTATCTCTGTAAATTAGGCTATAAATTGAATTCACCTCTCTCTTACAATAAACTATTTTGAAATCACATGGATTTGCAATGACAGTTCATTTATTATCCAACACACTTAAAATGTTTTGCTGCCATTTGTTTTTAGCAGTATAAGTGACCAAAACACTGACATTACTTGGTGAATTTCATAGTGGAACAGAGACTATGGAGGCACAAAGGCTGGTAACGATTCTCTGGGAGGGGAGAATGAGCAACTCAGCGGATGGCAAATATCAAAACAGACACTGATATCAGGAATGAATGTACCTTCTCAAAATGGCATTTCTATAAGCATAAAGTGGGAACTGCAGTTCTTTTTTGGCATGATAAGAAGACCGCACATGTGCTTGTAGCTTGTTCTGCAATAATGGATTTTACTATAAGATTTTGTCCCTAGAGACTATAAAGAAAATACATGTTGAGTTTGTAATTATTTTTAAAAATTAATGATAAAATTGTTGTTTGGCTCCAATATATTCTATAAAAACAACAAAAATATTCAGTCCTTTACATTCAGAGGTTAATCAGTTGGACATTTCAGAGACTATGATATCATACACCGTTTTTCTATGGGCTCCTTTAACCATTACAACCTTCTCAACAATCTTTTCATCTTTTTAAAATAATTTTATTGAGAAACAAATAGCAATGAGACAGTTTCAAAACCAATTACTAGATATAAAATGGTTTTTCATTTGTATCCTTTTTTTCAAAAAAAAAAAATGAATTTAGGACAGGGTGTATAAGGTGTCCAGGATCTCACTAGGTAGATCAGACACTTAGTGATTCTCCTATTTTCAGCCTCCCAAATGCTGGGATTATAGGCACGTGCCTCCACTCCCAGTTTTTTGGTTTTATTTTATGTTTTTATTTATTTATTCATGTATTTTAGGGAAGGGTCCACAAGGTGTTCAGGGTCTCACTGCTAGATTGGACTCATGGTGATCTGCCTGTTTATTGCCTCCCAAGAGCTGGGATTACAGGCATGTGCCACCATACCCAGTCTCAGCATGCTCCAGGGGTGGGCTGGCAAGGCAGGCCCAGGAATCGAACTCCAGACCTCTGCGCCTGCTTGCAGGTGCTTTAATGAGCTATTTGGCTGTTTTAGAGAGCCGGGCTGGGGCCGGCATGGCAAGCCAGGGATCGAACCCTGGCTGCTGCATTCTGCCGAAGCAGGCGCTTTAGTCCGCTGAGCTGTCTGGCTGGCCCTAATCTTTTCATCTTTGACAACATCAAAACTAGCAACAAATGACCTTTAGTTTTTACCCAAGATTTATACAGTATCTTTTTTTATAGTTAAACAATCCACCTCTTCACTCAGTCTGTACATTGTCAGCTCCTTCCTGGGTCACAAAACTTGCCTTTTCCTAATAGCCATATTGAATCTCCCCTTTCAAACAACAGCAGAGATTGTTGTATTAGGAAGCCCATGTGCGCACTTGAGATTTCAGACTTTGGGTAATATAGGTAATAGTATTACTCATGAAAGACAGAGGACAGTGAGTCTAAGAAAGACTAACTTATTCAAGGATTAAACAGTGAAAACTGAACATAGCAGGATTTCTCTAGAAAGAATCAAAGAAAAGAAAATATAGGGTCCAGATGCACAAATTTCTCCACTCTTCACAAGAGACATTTATCCATATTAAAGGAGGAAGAAGTAAGCACAAACACAGACTTTTTTAGTACTTATTGCCTTAATCAGAGGTCATTTCAGGAATCCCAGAGGTAAACTTGGAATTTGGTTTCCCCATGTCCATTGGGTTTCTGCAATTGCATATCCTATCAGTAACAGTTCAAGTTAGGAGCTCTGTTGGGTCTGTCCCTTGGATTTTTTATTTTCTTCCTGCTGTGGTTTGAATGTGGTTTACCCTGAAAGAACCCTTGGCACTCAAGGTAGTGCGCTGTCAGGTCTTATGGACCCTTAAAAGTTAGGACCTGGCAAGACTGTGGGACCCAGATCTCTCCCCTATTTGCTCTAGTTGAAGATGTCCCCATTGGCTCTGGCTACATCTCTGCCATGACAGGTTGCCATCACCCTCATCAGATACCAATCCAATGGGAGCTGTGTAATCTTTCACTCTTAATTTAACAAATCTACCTTTAGTTCATAAGTAGCTCATGTCAAATATTCCATTGTAATTTTGGAAAACTAACATAATACCCAGTAACAGATTATTGATAACTTCTTTATAAATGAAGAAATCCTTCAACAGAATTTCTTCAGTTGCTCAAACAAATCTCCATTATGCTTCATATTTCTTCATGAATATATTATAGGTTATTTCAATAAATTTTTCCAAACATAGTAATGTTAATAAGCCACCAGCAGAAGAATATTTTCCAAATTCTATTTGGGATAATGTCCACATGTTCAGTATCTTTCCCTTAAGCATTAACATGAAGAAGAATAGTCTTATTCAAGGAAAGTAAATAAGGTACCTACCTTAGCTAGTTCTTGTTCCTACAGTAAGTGCCTCCAGTGAACTCCTGTCCAGAGGAGAAGGTTTATGCTCTACCGATTTCTATTTCTGCTTCCTCTGTATTTGCTCATCCACAGTGATGTTACCTCTTTGAAATTTCAAAATATGGTTTTATAGGGATCTATGAGAGCTGAAGAAATGCATTTACAGTAACTGCTCCAGCTAGGCAGGTTCTCACTCTATAGGGAAAACTGAGCATGTGAAATCACCATGTACATCACGAGTAGATCATGATAGAATAAGGAGAACAAAAAGTTTTCAAAATGGCCAAAAACAAAAGGTTAAAACCTTTGAAAAATTCACCAAAGACATGAAATAAACAGAGACATGCTTATTCATGAAGCTACTGAACAGAGTATCTTGGGCCAACCAGATAGCTCAGAAGATTAAAGTCCCTGCTTAGGCAGACGCAGGAACCAGGGTTAAAACCCTAGTATGCCATGCCAGCCCCATCGCCAGGGTGAGCTGAGAGTGCCATTGAGACTGGGCATGGTGGTACATGCCTGTAATCCCAGCCCTTGGGGAGCTAAACACAGGAGGATCACTACTATTCCTATCTGTGTTTTGAAACTCTGTAGACCCTGTACTAAACACATTTTAAAAAAGAGTATCTATGTTTACTTTTCACTATCCTCACTTCCCCCAGTTCTGTCAATGTGGTATTTCAGCCTTGGAAAGGATTAATGCCTTTATGAAACCATCCCCTTATACACCCCTTGTCTCTTCTCTCATATATGGTAACAGCAAACTTAATTTCCTATGAATTAGGAAATGGTGAAGCAGATGCTTCACCATGCACAGCATCTGCCAGAGCCATTGTCTTGGACTTAGCTTTGAGAACTTAGAGCTACGTGCCTACTCCTCATGACCTACACCCACCATACTGTTTTGTGATAGCACATCTAATGGACTAAGACACCAAATGAATCCGAGGAAAAGATATTAATAGCATAGACATATTCATAAGACTCTAAATTAATAGACATTAATTTTTAAAGATCATAGAAATCTATTAATTTTTAAAAGCATTACAGAATAGAAATTCAAGAATAGCACTCTCCAGTATAACTTTCTGCAATGATGAAAATATATTGCTGTGGAGTCTAATATGTTGGCTTCTATTCCCATGTCACTTTTAAGTAATTGAAATGTGGCAAATGGGACTTAAAAATGGAATTTTTATTCTGTTTCATTTTAAAATCCATTCATTAATTAGGGCAAAATAGTTATATTTGGCTAGCTGCTATCTTAAGGGACAGCACAAGTCTGGAAAATATTCAAATATATGTCATAATTTAGTTTATGGAAAAACGGTCAATTCAAAACAAAGGAGAAGGCATGGATAATTATCGCCACCCAGAGAAGATCTTTTTTATGGTTTCCAAATCAAGAAACACAAATTAAGATACCATGATACTATTTTCACCCAATTAAGATAGCAAAAGGAAAAACACTATCCATTATTAACCAAATTATCTGCAAATGGATAAAGGAATGTGGAAACTTGATCTTTAATACATTACTAGCCAAAGTATTAGAGATCTGGTTTCTCAGAGGAAATATATCATCCACAGAAAATAATTTAAATTATGCTTTTGGTTGATCCAGGAAATTTAGGAAATTACCCTAAAAATAATTTAAAATAACATTCCTATGATTTCTATGCATATTCTCTAAAAGGCCTGTGCTAAAACTTAATATCCATTGTGTTATTATCTAATAAGTGAACCTTTTGGGAAGTGATTAATCATTGATGGATTCATGCTTTATAAAGTGGCTGGAGAAAACTAGCTTATGCCTTTGTAGCTCTCCTACCCTTTTGACATGTGGAGACATTGAATCAGTCTTCTCACCTGCCATTCATCCCTTCTGCCCTGCAGGGAGACCAAGATGGTGCTATCTGTGAAAAACAGGCCTGTCCACATGACCAACTCACCAGCGCTCGCTCTGGAATTTTTCAAACTCTAGAACAGAGGAGGAAAAAATCATCTGTTTATAAATTACTCTGTCAAAGTGTTACAATAGCACAAGCTAAGTAAGAGAAGTAGGCTCAATACTGCATGCCTAAAATGACAAAACAATCATGGTGAATTAAATATTTAAGAATAAAATACTTGGGCCAGCAAGTAAAGTCAGAGGACTAAGTCCCTGCTTAGGCAAGAGCAGGGAACAAGAACCAATCCTTGGCACCATATGCTGCACCAGCCCTGCCCCTGGGCATGCTGGGCCAGCAAAAGAGACCAGGTGTGGTAGGTCACGCCTGTAATCTCAGCACTGGAGAGGTTGGGAAGGATCACTAGGAGTCTGAGCTACATGGTGAGACCCTGTGCCAAATACATTTAGAAAAAGGAATAGAATACTAGTGAAATAAACTACACTCTTATATAGGTAAAATTATACTGTATATTCATATTTATTTTACCCCAAATTTTAACTTTTAGTATATATTAGCATATACTGCTAATATTCTATGTGTCGCTCTATATCTATCTCTGTGTCTAGAAGCATATAAATCACTGGGTTAGGAAAGGTCAACTCTGTGTAATGGAATTATATGCACATCAATTAAACCTCTGCTGCCAAGTGCACAGAACAAGTTCAGTTACATTAAGCAAGCACTGTTTACTTAGAATATTCACACACACACACACACACACACACACACACACACACACAAATAAATAAATACTCTATCTTGAAAATCAGTAGAGCAAGAGAGATAAAGACAAAATGGGACAGACTGAGTATCTACCAATGCATAAATGAGTGGATGAATTGCATGATGTTCATTTCTACATTTCTGTGACAACAAATTTACAAAACCGGAGGACTCCTCTTGGCACGTACATTAAACCCTTAAAGGCTGGACTCTGAAATGGTCTGGGGGTTACTGGGAAAAGACTCCAAGTAGTAAGAGTCAAAGTACAGTGAACATGTCAGTAGCTATGGGCCAAACTACACAGAAGTATTTCAATATTTAGCAACACACACAACTGCGCTAATACAATCTATCATCCTTGCTTGTATTTTTAAGAATCTCAGATTTTAGAGGTTGAAGAGATAGCTTGGCAGCATAAGCGCCTGCCTTGCAATCTCAAGGTCTCAAACTCAATGCCTATTACTGCATGCCGTGCTGCCCAAGAACCCTGGGCACATCATGCCATCCCAAAACTGCGCATGGTAGTGCACGACTATAATCACAGTGCTCAGCAGGCTGAGACAAGAGGATCATTAGGAGTCCCAACTGTGTGGTCAGACCCCGTATGAATAATAATGATGATGATGATGATAATCTCACATTTTACTGTTTCTCTTCATGGGGTCTCTGTTCTATTTGTTTTGGTTTGTTTCTTTGAAGCATGTTTAAATACATTTTTATAAAGAGAAAATGAGATGTGTGGATCATGAACTCAAAGGAAAATCTAAATAAATCCATTAGTTGAGATTTAACCCCCTGCACTTGCTTGTTTGTTTGCTTGCTTGCTTTTCTTTCTTTTTTTAAAATACATTTGGTACAGGGTCTCACTACACATCTCAAACTTGTAATAATCCAGCAGTTTTCAGCCTCCCCAGTGTGAGGATTACAGCATGTGCCACCACACCCAGTCACTGTTGCCCACTCAGTGAGCCCAGGGGCAGGGCTGGTGTGGCATATGGTGCTGGAGATTGAACCCCAGTTCCTGTGCTTGCCTAAGCAGGCACTTAGTCCATTGAGCTATCTCACTGACCTTTGCATTTTTCAAATGAAATATTTCTTCAGCCTAGATTTTCTTGTTGAAATCAGCGTTCTAAAAATGACATATAAGCATCTTCCCAGTGACTTCTAAGAACATATTTTGCAACTGAGTAACTTGACAAAAATGTGATTTTGGGGGAGGAGGTTCTTTTGTACTCACTTCATTCTTTTCACTAGAAGCTTATATACAGTTTATCCTTATAGGTCAGATTGTTGGAGGTATGCTTTAAAGACATATGTTCCTCATTAATTTGACTGAGAAACCTCTCTTGAAAACTGATCTTTCTTCTTTAGTTAATTTTTCCTTATTAGATTTTTAAGTATTACCTAACTCATTTTTTTCTTTTCCTTAAGAAATGCATGTATTAATATATTCGAACTCCAGGTCATCAGTACTCTTAATTTTTCTACGTGATTTTGATTCTTCATATCCTACTCAATGGCATTATATTTTTCTTTTTATTTTCATTTTTTTGAAAGTGCTGGTTATTGAAATCAGGGCCTTGCACTACTAGACAAATACTGTACCACTGAACTTCACTAAGTTTTTCTGAAAGATTTTTTGCATTCCAGTTAGTTGTTTTCTAAGTAATGCCCAACTGTTCTTCAATTAATCTACAAAATGTTTACTGTGAACCATCCTTTGTAGCTATGGTGGAGTCTTTGTTGCTATATTTGCTTTTAAGCAAGTATATTTTCATGCTTTTTAAAGACCAGTTTTCCATCCATCTTCTTTAGATTCTACTGCAGTTTTGATTTCCTATCTTTCATTTCTCTCTGAAGGATGTACTCTCAACCCACCCTATTTATTATAGATGAAGAGTGACTTCTCTGTGAGCTCACTGGTTGAAATAATGGGTTACTAGAATCTTCTAAGTGGTGATGGGAGGCCACAAACACACTTTCTCCACTGACCCACAGCAAAGAGACAAGACATTTCCCTGCTGATGGTGAAAGTTTTGAGAATTTTTCATCATTTTTGCCCATTTAGATTATTTTGTTTTTTAACATTAAGTTTTTGGGGTTCTTTGTAGACACTAGATGCTAGTTTTATAAAGAATAGATAGTTTGTAAATATATTTAAATGTCTATGGTTCATTGTTTTCACAGCACTTTGCAGGGTAAAAGTATTTAATTTTGATAAAGTATAATTGACTGACTTTTAAAAGATCATGTTTTTAGGGGGTTGGGGCTGGCTCAGTCCTTTAAGTGGCTGCTTCCACAAAGCTGTCAGCATCAGGTTGCTGTAGTTCGA
>NDGM011197764.1:0-12373 GCA_002564305.1 Octomys mimax
ATTAATTATGGAAGACATAAAAGGAATATTTGAGCTCATAGACTGGAATAAAAGCATTAGCAAATGAAATCCAAGTTTAAATTTTAAAAAATTGGCTAGGCACTATTGAATATTATTGAATCACAGGGAGATATGCCTGTCACAGAACTTCATAAGTAATCATATTGGAGAAATAGATGCATTTCATTACTTACCATTTTTATGAAAGGTTCCTCTACGTGGGCAGTGATGCATTAATAGGTTTATTCCCTCTTTAAAAAAATCTTTTACATTTAAATTGTCCTTCCTATTTCTAAAGCAAACTTAAGTAGATAGAATAGTGTGAATCTTAAAACAAGAATAGGCAATAAGAACAGTTAGCGAATATAGAACATAGTTTGAAAGTGAATTATTTTAATTTACATAATTAAAGCTCATTGAGTTATTTTTGATTCTATGAAGATACAGTATGATTATAGGGGAAACAATCTCTTCATCATACTTGAGAAAAATAACAGATAATGCTGTGCACTGGGGGTGTAGAGTTAATGAGGGAGAAGGACAATTAAGCATAGAATCTATGTCCATTATTAGGTCCATTTAAAAAATGAGAAACGAAAGACAGACATAAAAGCTAAAATACTCCAAGCACAGCCCCTGGCATCTGTATGCTTTTCTGCATTCCTGAAATAGTTTGACCTGTGCTTTGAAGAGTTATATGGAAAGCAGCTACTCAGCTTAGTTGGTGTTTATGGATGTATAGATCGTGCTAGTATTATTTTGGGGAAGGGTGAGGATCCTTTAGCCTCTGGGACTATCAAATAGTGTTCAAATGTTCAAATAATAGCCCCTGTGCACTCATGGATGGTGCAACTATCTGACTAAATCTGTGGATAAATTAACACTATGTAAGAAAGAATAAATTCTATTTTCCAATCCACCTTGCATCGATGTGTACTTCTGGTCAGTTTCAAAGAACAGACGATGAGAATAGCAGTCAATCTTAGGATGCATTCACTTACTCTTCCAGGTAGCAAGTCAACAAAGACAATATTGCATTTTTGCTTATATATTAAAGATAAAATGTTGAATTCATAGAAATAGAAAGTTGAATAATGTTCACCTAAAATTTGAATTGATGTGAGGGAGAGAAGGGCAACAGAGAAAGGCCGGGTAATGAGCAAGGGGTGAGACTGGAAAGAGGCATAACCCCGCACATCATATATGTGCACAGAAATGTCACACTAGGCACAAATATGAACAATGATCAAAAAGAAGTTTTAAACACCAAGAGACATATTATTAATACTATAAATATTCTCATGGTTCTTTTTATTTTATTTTATTTATTTTTTTATTTTAGGGAAGGGTCTACAGGTTTTTCAAAGTCTCATTCCTAAATCGGATTTATAGTGATCCACCTGTTCACAGCCTCCCAAGAGCTGGGATTACAGGCATGCACCACCAAGCCCAGTCTCAATTACCATCTCAGTGAGCCCTGGGGGTGGGGCCAGCATGGCAGACTCAGGGGATCGAACCCCTGGCTCCTGTGCCTGCCTGCAGGCGCATTATATTACTGAGCTCCTTGGCCGGCCCTTCTTATGGTTCTGTTTAAAATCTATGGTTGTCAAAGTTTCACTAAAAATATAGTAAATGGATGAAAGGGAAAAGGAAAGAGGAAAAAAGTTACAAAGTTAAAATCGTGGCACTTACTGGAATGTGGTGAATTGGTTGATATCTGAAACTTTCACAGATTGAGACAAGTCATTTTTTTTTTTTGGCAGAACCAGGGACTGAACTCAGGCCCTTGCACTTGCCAGGGAAGCGCTTACTCTACTGAGCCATCTCCCAGGCCCCAAGGGTACAACTCTTATATGGAGAAATTGAGAAAAAAAAATCACAACAGTTGTGTTATCAACTTTGACTGAGGTAACTGGGGTGTTGACACAACTTGTAGAGGATTTAGTTACATGAGCCGAGAGAGCATGATTTGTAAAATAGCTGCATGTAAAGGGAGTGTGTCATATGAATGAGTAGGAAAATGCACAATGTGCTAGATGGACACAGTAGAAAAACTGTTTTTCTATAACTTTTCTAATAACTGTTGCTGCTTCAGTAAAGATTTCTTCGTCTTATTTTTACATGGCAACCTTTCGTTTTCAGAAACCCTTCTGACGTTCACTTACAGAAAAAGAACTATTAGATGTTACACATGCACATACAGGGCTTGTAGTCCATATTTTCCCCTATGTCTATTTAGAATCATGTATTAAAAGTTACCAACTTATTATGGTATTAAATTAGGAAGTGTATACCCTAATTTAACTTTTATTCATTTTGAATATGAGAAATACCAGATCAACTAAAGTTTCTCTCATATTGTTTATTCTTAAAGATTAGATACTACTGAGTTGCACTCTTTGGTCCTTTTTTTTAAACGTTTGGTACCAGGGATTAAACCCAGGACCTTGTGCTTGCTAGGCAGGCACTTATGCCAATGGTCTATCTCTTTACCCCTCAGTTACTCTCCTTCTTGCCATAAGAAAAGTTAGAACTGTTATACACTGTCTGGATATTGTGATTACTGGCTCCATGCATATATTTGCTCAACTTTGAAATAGTTAACTTACTGGCAAATACAAGAATAAAGCACATAGTCTAATTAATTACTTATATGACTATAATTATACCCTTCTTACTTCATAGTGTTTTTGTTTTCTTTTGTGGTTTCTTGATCAGTTTAGAACCTTGAACATACTAGACAAGGTTTGCAGCCCTGAGCTGAATTCTTAACCCACAATATTATATATGTCCTATTGTCTAAGTTTATGTCAAGGTTATTGCTGTACATAAATAATAAATACTGTAATTAAATCAAATATATATTATAACAAATTATTTTCTAAGTGCTATATTCACTAATTACTTCTCTGTATTTGTGTTATTACAAGTCAGATAAATTGTTATACTTTTAGCTTTATTTGCAGTAATAGGCACAAGGTGATTATGTGTACGTGCATGTTCATGTACGTGTGTGTGTGTGTGTGTGTGCGTGTGTGTGTTTGTGTGTGTATGTGACTAGAGATCAAATGAAAATTGTTGAGTTACGACCTCAGGCCTTTCTTTATTTTCTCCGATTTGAGACAGAGCCTTGCTAAGTTGACCACATTGACCTCAAACACACTATTCCCCTGTCTCAGCTTTCTAAACAGCTGGCAATACAGGCATCTACCACTATGCCAGGCTCCAAGATGAACTTTAAAAATACTGTCATAGCATACCAAATACAGCACCAAGAGAAGAAAGCCCTGTTCAATCATGACCTTAGGGAGCACCTTGCTCTCCTAAAATACCTTTGTCATAAACTATGGTGTTGCATTTATTCCCATGGAAAAAAAAAATCCCTTAGTGTATCCTGAAACATTTTTATTTTTCTCAACATTCTATGAGGAGGTGAATGCCAATAAAGACAAAGTCTTGTAAATAATCCTAAAGATAGATGACTGCTAAATGATTAATGGAAAGTACATGTAGGCAATGTAAGCAAGCCATGTTCTCGGATATGAATATGAAATTTTGTCTGACATTCACAGATAATATAGTGTTTCAGTTTCACATGTTTTTAAAATCTTTCTATACCATTTTATGAAAATTTCAAGATAAAAAATTTAATTTTCTCATAAAAATCTCTGGAAGTATTAAATGAGTAATTTGTTTTGATTGTTAGTCACACTGTCCCTTTAAAGGCCAATAACATATAATCAGCCATTCCTTGACCATTCAAATAGAAATCTAAGGACGTTTTACAGTTGAATAGTTGCATCGCATTGTGAAATGGGGTGTATCAACAGAAATAACCATTTTCATTTTACCTAATCCCAGGAAATAGAAGCTTTAGCTAATAATAACCCATCCTTACACTAGAAGTATAATTCTAATAATGGAAAAACTCTGAAATAGCTGACCACATACCATTCACCATCGAATGTCAAACAGACATCAGTTCAAGAATAGAATCAATTCACTAAACTAGGAGATGGGGAAGTTTATTTACAGGTCCTTTTCCTCTGAGACAAAGTACTATGAAGTGTTCCTCAGGCCAAGCCCTTTCAAATGTTGATATTGGGGTTGGGTCAGAATATCAAGTACTCAAATTTGATTTCTTCAGCTTATTGTTTAAAAATACTTAATATGACACATATAAATGAAGCCAGGCAAACCCACCTGTATCAAAAAGATGCTCAGGGGCCCATGCGATAGATCACTGGACTAAAGCACCTGCTTAGGCAAGCTTAGGTAAGCACAGGGACCTTGTTCTAGTGCCAGGACCACATGCTGTGCCAGCCCCGCCTCCGCGGCAGGCCGAGCCAGTCATAAATAAATAAATATAAATAAAATTTTAAAAGGATGCTCAGAACACAAATACAAAAAAACTCTTGATAAAAGCTATTAGCTAATTTGAATCAAGGTGATAACTATATAATGCGGGAAAAAACTTCTCATTCACAAATGGCTCATAGAGGAGTTTACTTGATAGATTATATACTTGATTTTTGGGCACATAAATAGTATACTAATAGTTTTTATGGAAATGTATAATTTTAGCAATTTGATTATAGGTCACTGGAATACTTTATGCTAGTTGTTGCTATTAGTATCCTATGCTTTAAAAGATAATACCTTTTTAATTTCCATAAGGCAATATGTTAGTACAGATTTGTGCAGGCAGTGAAAGGGTATAACAAGAGACACAAACAATAATTATAATATGCCTTCATTTCTGTATATGCTGAAAAGTGAAAAATATAAGCCACATTTCAGCCATACCATTCCGAATACACCTGGTCTCATCTGAAAACATTAATGTAGAAGTCAGGCCATTGATGGGAGAGAACTGACATGAAAATATAAACTGTGGTATTAAATGACAAACTGTAGATATTGGATAGCACTTTAATTTTACACTTTTTTAGTTTTGTATTTACTTACACGTATGAAATTTTATTCCTTATTTTTTATTTTTTAGTTTTTGGTATTGAGGATTGATCCTCCTCTTTGCACTGAGCTACAAAAACACCCTGATTTTTTTTATTTTTATTTTTGTTTTCAGATAATATGTCTAAGTTGCTATGTTGCTCCCACTGGGCATAAACTTGTGACCTGTTTAGCTCAGCCTCCCAAAGTATAAGTCTTGCTCAAGTGGGAAAAATGTGGTAAAATCTTTTAATATATCCTTGTTTCCTTGGTGGGAGGGACTAAAATAGAATATGGGCTTGTTTCTGGACTGTCTATTTCATTCCAGTGTTCTACCTAACAGTACAAGGCAGCATGTTGCTGTCTTCATTACTGTAATGTCACAGTAATGGAAGCATCATGGTATTATTCCAACCTTGTCTTTTATTGCTTAGTCTATTCTGTTCTTAAAATTCTATTTAATTATTGAAATTAGTGGCCAATTTATTCAAAATATTCTACACAAATTATAACACAGATGAAACTGAATGTATGAATTTTCAGAGAATTGATGTCCTAACAATATAAAATTCCTGTATTCATCTACATGTACTTAGTCTTATTTTATCCCCAGGAATTTGTTTAATGGTACTGAAGAATGAACTCAAGTCTAGGGGTCTACACATTAAACTACCTTACCAGTGGTTTTTATAACATTGTAAATTTTAATTTAGAATTCTTATGTCTCTGTTAAATTCATTACTAATAATTAGAGATGCATAATTTTACAAATTATTGCATTTTTATGACATACAAAAATAGAACAACAGATTTTATTATCTTGAGTTTTATAACCTTACTAAATTTACTTGCTGCACTAATAATTCTTTCACGGATTTCCCATATCAGATCTCATATTACCCCAATTGGAGAAACTTTGACTTTTTTTTTTCTGATAAGTGTACCTTCTCCTCTTTACATGTCTTTTCTTTTTTTTTGTTTTTTTTGTACAGGGTCCCACTACACAGCTCGGACTCATAGCGATCACGCTATTTCAGTCTCCCCAGTGCTGGGATCATAGCCGTGTGCCACCATGCCCGGACTTGGTTGCCAGCTCTGTGTGCCTGGTGGCAGGGCTCACTAAGGATGGAACCCTCGGCCTTGTGCTTGCCTAAGAAGGCTCTGGGGCCGCTGAGCTAGCTCGCTAGCCTTTACTTCCCTTATCGTAATAGCTAGATTTTTCCATTCCTGGTCGAACATGCCCCAGTAGGCTGCCTACCAGGCATGCTGAGCTCATGGCCAAGTCCGGGTGTGGTGGCGCATGCCTGTAATCCCAGTGCTGGGCAGGCTGAAAACAGGAGGATCACTATGAGTCTGGGCTGCCTAGTGAAACACTGTACCAAACACATTAAAAAAATAAAACTAGATTCTACATTAGAGTATTGAGCAGAAGAATTGAACATCATTATAGTGTTTTGAGTGGAAAAGCGTTTAATATGTCATAGTTAAGTGTGACATTTATAACCGATTTTTGTAGATACACTGTATGAGATTAAACATGCCTTACAATTCTAGAACATTGAGAACGGATGTCAGAAACATATTTTAATAAATTTTTTCTGCATCTCTTAAATTGATATTGTGAGTTCTCATGTTTATTAATATAATTGTTTACATTAATTTTATTTCAAAGCTAATGCAATCTTGCACTACTAGAGTAAATGCCCTATGGCCATCAAGCACTATTTTTATGTAATATGATGAATTCAATTTGTTAATATTTTGTAGGGGCCTGGGAGATGGCTTAGTGGAATAAGCACTTCTCTGGCAAGCGCAAGGGTCTGAGTTCAATCCCCAGTTCTGCAAAAACAAACAATAAATAAATAAAAATAAAAATATTTTTGTAAGGATTTTGCTTCTGTGTTCATGAGGGACAATCACCTTTTTTTTTTTTTTTTAGATTTAATCCTGAGGCTGGAGAGACCTTATAAATATGCCAGGAGCATTCTCTTTTTTCTGAAACAAAAAAGAAAAAAATTAAAATATGTGTGTGTTCTATATGTTGATGTTTTCTTCCTCAAATATAATTTGATATAATTCACAAATATAATCACTTACTAGAGCCGGGGAGATGGCTCAGTAGAATAAGCGCTTCCCTGGCAAGCGCAAGGGTCTCAGTTCAATCCCTGGTTCTGCCCCTCAAAAAATAAATAAATAAATAAAAATCACCTACTATATAGGTTTATTATTTTTAGACTACTTCATAAGCAGCTAAATTTGCTTAAATATCAGCATTATTAATTTTTTTCCCTATGTAACTTTATTTTTTCAATTGATAGAACTTTCTGGTTACCACCCAGAAGTAGTGGCTCAAGCCTATATACCTAGAACTCTAGACGGCTGAGGAAGGAGAATCAAAGTTTGATCCTAGCCTGGGCAATGTAGGCACTTAGTGCGGCTGTCAGTTATTTTTTCTGAAAAAATGAGCCAGAATACAACTTGGTGTGAAGATCATATGTTCAATCCTTGGTATCAGAAACAAGTTTTTTTCTTTTTCCTTTTGTATTCTTAACTGCTGTTCCAGGTGTAGCACTTTTGATCATTGTATTGTTTGAATTCTCTGGGCTTCTTGATTCAATTTATAATTTCATGAATCTTAGAAAGACTACTTTAAAAAATTTTTCACTTCTCTGTCCTTTCATTCTTGGATTTCAAATCTATAGTTGCTATAAATTGCTTGCTAATTCCTTCATGAGGCCTTGCTCACTTTTTTCAAAACTTTCAGTCTTCGTTCTCCAGAATTTATAATTTTCTTTGAAGTACTACTATTGATTGAATGTGTGTGTCACTGGTTGAGATTCTCATTCTCTCTGCAATAGGTAAGTAAGAACTTTGAGGTACCATTTGGCAAGGAGGATTGAGCCCGCAAGTATGGAATTAGGGCCCTAATGTATTCGGCCCTGGAGAGCTCATTAGGCCTTTCATCATGAGAAGACCAAGGAAGAGCTTCTCTAATTTGGAAAGGAGCTTTTCACCAGAACATGAGCATGGTGACGTACTGGTCTTGAAATTCGAGACTCTAAAAATTTGATAAATAAAGTCCTGATCTTTAAGCTACCTACTCTAACGTGCTTCATTATAGCATGCAGACTAAGACAAACATTATTATGTAACTTGGCTTAGCGTCTCAGTTTTTTAAATAATGCTAAGCCCATCATTTAATTTTTTATTTTAGAGATTTTATTGTTTGTTGTTTCAGATTTTTCTGCTTTTATTTGTTCATTTATAAGTCATAAGGTAGTTATATATTATTGCAAGGAAAAATCTAGAAGTTATGTCCTGTTTTTGATTTTAAGAATGACAGACCTTTACATTTTGCAAACGCACATTTAGGAAGACATTCTCAAGTATAGCAATGAATGTTTACCTGTAAATGAGATGTAAAGTAGACAAAACTACTTTGTGTTGATAAAAGCCAGCAAACAAGGTAGTTACTAATAGCCAACTAAAGGATGCTTCCCAAATATGGAAAAATTACTGATTTTTTATATAGTTGCTCACTACATGAGTATATGTAGTTTGTGGAAATCCACATATTGCTTGTACAATTATATTTTCACTTTTGTACATGTATATGTAAAGTAGGAAATGTATTGACAGAAACAAGCAAAAGTAGTCAATAGAAGAGCAATTTTAAGGAAAATAGAAAGTTAATTTTATAGAATATTGTTGAATGATCAGCTTAACTGAGATATAAGTGATATTGTCCAGTAAGTACACCAAAATCTATAGGGATTTCAGCTGCAGTGGTTTCTTGGAATATGATAGAAATTAAATAAAAATAAGCTTATTGAGAAAATAATATGAGATGAGGAAGAAATGACAAGGTGTGTAAAAATTGATTAATTTTACACAGCTGGTAAAGCAGTGGTAATAGATCTATATGAGATATGTGAAATTATGTACTAACACTGTTGGAAATGATCTATGAAAAGCACTAGAAGTTGAAAATACAAAAGAGTAAAGGGTAAAATAAACACCATACCCTGAAGAGGTGGAAATAACCACAGTCTGAAATAAGTCTTAAGTGTCACTTACCTTTGTTAGAAAGAAAAATATTTCTAACAGTTAGGAACTGGGAGAGGAGATGCATAGAATAAGAAGAAAGTCTTAGAAAATTAGCAAAACTAGATGTGGTATTTTTACACAATGGGGTATCATCCAGTTATAGAAAGGATAAACTTGAGGCTTTTGTAGGTAAATGGATATAACTGAAGACCATACACTTAAGTGAAATAAATCAGACCTGCATATGCAAACATCATATTGTCTTCTTAATGTAAGAACCTGCAAGAGAAAGTAAAATCCCTTCCTGGAAAAAGAGAATCAATCTGTTCAAAAGGAAGGAATTACTAAGATGAGGAGGACAGGAGAGTGGGGAAAAGAGATATATCTACGTATGTAAGCAGGATCATTTGGATCACTGTACTGTGGATGTCTGCTCATCTATGGAAAGAAGCCATTCATGTTATTATTCTATTTTATCTTTTTTCATATTTTCCCTTTTTCTCTTTTTTAAATTTCTTATATTTTTTTCTTTCTTTCATTTTTCTTGCATATATCTGGTACTATGAACAACTAATTTGAAGACACATTACAAAATACAGCAAATTCTATCAAATTCATTATAATTTTGTTTTCTTAAATTCTTTATTGTTTGTATTTTTTCTGTTTTCATACTAGTTTGTACTCTCCTCAAAAAATGAAAACAAGTTAAAAAGATAAAGAAAATAAGTAAAACTTCAATTGAGTGTGGAGTTTGTCAGAGGAAACCTGTCTGATGACTTCTGAAGAGATTGGATAGGTGAAAGGGATGGAAACAGGCTTCAGAAAACAGTCTGGGTTGAAAAGTCATAGTTGTGAGAGAATCATGGTATTGACCTCAGGAGTAAACACGTACAATGCAAGCAATCTTCCCTAACACAGGTAATGACAAGGATTTGAGAGAGAATACCCATAGATGTGTATTGATCAAGGCCTCCGAAGTCCTTCAGATGACACCAACAATGGCAGTGGATAGAGTAAAGACAATTAATTTTATTAGTTTTTTCTGTATTTTAGGGAAGGGTCTACAGGGTCTCACTACCTAGATCAGACTCATAATAATTTGCCTGTTTACAGCCTCCCAAGTGCTGGGATTACAGGCAAGCGCCACCACGCCCAGTTTCCCCCACTCCTGGGGGTGGGGCCTATATGGCAGGCCCAGGGATCCAATCCCTGGCCCTTGCGCCTGCTTGTAGGTGCTTTAATCGGCTGAGCTATTTGGCCAGCCCAAGACAATTATTTTTAATGAATAAGGTATAGGTTACATGGTCCATTGATAAAAGCAATAAGAAGCGGAGAGTTGACAGACCATAATGCTTGTAGATTGAAACTCAGTTTTTCATTGAAATATAGTGGATTTAAAGATCTGCACCAAACACAGTTCCCAGTTTTACTTCTAATGAGGACTTGTAGTGTTCAGAGCAGATTTTAAAATATGGAAAACAATAAAGAATACAAATACAGAGCTGTATGATGTTGGTAGAAGAGTTAAATTTGGAGAAGTTTAATCAAGGGAACATATTTAAAAAATAGTATGAGATGAACCATTATAAGTTTGTT
This sequence comes from Octomys mimax, assembly GCA_002564305.1. Lineage (NCBI taxonomy): Eukaryota > Metazoa > Chordata > Mammalia > Rodentia > Octodontidae > Octomys > Octomys mimax. The sequence continues at coordinate 10,597 of NDGM011197764.1, forward strand.
ATGACAGGGAGTTCTCTGTTTAGGAGTAACATGTGTAAATACATGTAGGTTGCCTGGTAAATTCTGTGGTGATGTTTCAAAACAATTGCCATAGTATTGGCATGTTTATTTCAGAAATGGGAGGTTGGCGTTTAGCTTTTATATGACAAAGTTTTGATAGTATGTGTGCATATGTAAGAAAGAGAAAAGGATGGTTGAGAATGATGAAAAACAATGCATTAGCCACTAATGTAATACACGTGGCCTTCATCCTATAGATAGATTTGGCATCATGCTTGGGTTTGGCTGCTGATTGATGCTCTATCTCTCTCAGAAAAATGGATGGAATTTTAGATTGGAAAAAAATAGGAATCTAATTAGGACGATCTTGATGCTAATTCCTGGGACAGTGGAGAGAGAAGTTCTCTTCTCTGGGTGAATTCTGTGACCAAACTGAATAAAACTTTTCACTGTAGGCAACTCAACATTGATATCACCAACAGAATCCTAAAAAAAAATAGCTGTTCCTTAATTTTTTATTTTCTTAAAATGCACATTACATTTAGGCATATAAAGGAGAGTATTAAAGATATAAAGGAGAGTAAGACATAATTATTTTTTATTAGAAATAAATGAGATAAATAGCTATTTAAATTTTAAATATGTACAAAATCAGATTTTTTTTTCTGCACTTCTTCAGTAGTGTATATCAGTCTGACAGGGAAAGGACACTCTTAATTCCTGTGTAATACCCTGGAGAGTGACATTTGCGTGGAATGTCAAGTTCTGAGAACTAGCTATTAATTACTATGCTTCCTAAGATATTTTTAATTTAATATAAATTAGTAGATTTGTGTCAGATTCTTCCTTCTTTACAGAATACAATATCATTTCCAACTTATTCCAGGCTTTTGCTGCCATCAAATTTCAAAGTGACCTTTTGTTGCGCTGGCAGATCTAAGATTATATCAATTATGGATCACAATGTCTTATCAATCAAAATGTTACTCATCAGTCTACTTTTCTGCTCTGAACAAATACATCCACAAAAGTATAAGCCTATACTTGAAAACTTGATATGTTTTATTCTCCTATCAGTGACCAAACATTAATTTCATTTCCACAAATATTAATGGGAAACTTACAGAGCTGTCAAGCACAAAAAAAATCTAAACAAAAAATATTAAAGAGACTTATCTTTTAAAAATTCATATAGTGTTAAACAGGGAAATGTCTTAGCAGACCTTTAATACATACATGATTAAAAATCATAGCTAATAATTAGGAGAAGACATTTTTAATTGTGTAACTATTTCAGTTAGATTCACCATGATACTTGGTGGTATCCAGTATCTCAGAATTGAAGCAAAACACTGTATGTTAAATTTTAGAGACTAAATGCTTGGTTTCTGAACAAAATAGACTTTGACAAGGCAGCTATATGAATGATGGTCATATAAATGTAGGAGTAGACGTATACCTTACACAGAATAAAATGTGATGTATTTGTGTTTATCCAATTATTTGAGAAGTATTTCTTCTCTAATCCAATGCTTTGTGATGTCCAATGTATATAGGAATGTTCTGTGGAAGCTTTTGAAAAGGTAGACAAGAAACAATCTCTCCCATTCCACTGGTATATGTTTTACACATAACAAAGAATGTTAAGAATAATTGTTATAATGAAAATCCATGTTATATAACTTCTCCATTCCTTTTTTTTCCCATAATTTTTTTGAGAAACAAATAGCAGTGAGACAGTTTCAAACCAAATTGGTAGGACAGTTTCAATAATTAA
>NDGM011197770.1:0-13251 GCA_002564305.1 Octomys mimax
CCAAGCTTGTTCCAAGTAGGTGCTTTAGACCACTGAGCCATCTCGCCAGCCCCCTTATTTTATATTTTAAAGAATATAAAATTATGATTAAAAACAGCATTAGAAATGATACAAAATTTCATTGAACAAAATAGGAATTCAACAATGGTTACTGTATTACATGATGTTTTCTTCAAATTAGTTGTTTAGGTCACCAGATATAAATGTGCAAAATTGATTTTTTTAAAAAAACAAAAAAGTTGTAAGAAATTAAAAAAGGAAAATAATGAGTATAAAAAGAGAAAAAAAAAGCTTGAACTGCTCCTTTCCAAAGACTAGCAGAAATCAGCAGATCTCACTTTATTAAAAAACTTTTGTAAACACATGTTGGAAAAAATTGCTGGCTCTCCTCAGACAAAGGATTATTATCTAGAACATCTAAAAATCTAGAAAAAGCAGACCCTACAAATTTAAAAACCTAATCCAAAAATAAGCATCTGAAATAAATAGATACTTCTCATATGAAGAAGTAGAAATGGAAAATAAATATGTGGAGAAATGTTCAATATCTTTAGTCATTTGAGAAATTTCAATAAAAATAAAGCTGAGATTTCATCTCTCTCCAGAATGAATGGCTATTATTCTTTCAACCAATCACAAATGTAGGAGGAGCTGTGAGGAAAAGGGAACCCTTCTCTACTGTAGGTGGATGTGTAGACTTTGGTACAACCACCATCAAAATCAGTGTGGCAATTCCTCAGAAAACTAATACTAAAGGTTCCATTCAACTCAGCGATTCCTTTTATGATATCTTCCCAAAAGAATAAAAAGCTTTACACCTCAGTGATACATGTACACCCAGGTTTACAGCAGCATAGTTTATAAGAGCTACATCTTGAAAACACCCTAAGTGCCTATCAATGGATTACATGCATAAAGATGTGGTTTTCTTAGTAAAATAGACTGCTACTCTGCCATAAAGAATGACAAGCTTGAGACGTCTTCAGCCAAATGGATACACCTTGAGGCCATTCTCTTAATTGACATAAATTGGATGTACAATGTATATACCACATTGTTTCCCTGGTATGAAGCACTGAAAGGGTTAATAAGGACCATAATACATATAGGCACTGTAAAGTAGCAAGACAATATTCAGTGGGGATGGGGAGTAAGGGAGAAGAGAAGGTGCTAGGAAGAAAGGGAAAAGTGAAAGAAGGAAAAAGTAGAAAGAAACTTTTACAAATAAATGCTGCAAGAGGGGCCAGGAATATAGCTCGGCGGCACATTGCCTACCTGCATAGCACAAGGTTTTGAGTTTGATTTCTGGTACCAAAACAAACAAATAAGGCAAGAGGGCTTGAAGTAAGGGTATGGGAATGAGAAAAAAAGAATTAAGTTACATCTTGTACAGGTATAAATTCCCTATAATGAATGTGATCATTGTGCATACCTAAAAAGTGTCAATAAATGCAATTAACAAAAATTAAAACAGTGCTGTTTCAGAATGTGATGATATGGGTATTTATCCTTTTACACATGTACTCATCTTTTTTGAATGTTTGGGTAATTAGTAATATACATTTAGGCACAACCTTTTATTTTTTTTCCAAATTGTTTCCTTGAAATTAGAAAAGTACCATGAACAATTTAAAGAAAATTTGGCAAAGAGAACAGCTACCTATGACCCTGTTACATTGTCAATAATGCCTTCATACTTATGTTCTTTTTGTCTATGAATTTCCCTTTGTATATTTACTGATTAAGAGGCTAAATCATAGAATCTAAGCAAGTCACCTTTTTGCTTTGTATTCGGTGATTAGTTTCATATTTCATCTCTTTTAGTTTCTCACTTTACAAAATAATTTCAGGAAATGTATGTGGTCTAATTTGCTTGGCCATTTTCTTATTACTGTGTAGTTATAGAGACCAGGTGATTATCTTTTCCTTAATTTGAATTCTAATTTAAGGTAAAATCTGAAATGTAGAATTTTTCTAGGTCAAATGGTAAAATTTTTTCACACCTGTTGTAGTCAAGTGAAAATAAAAAAGTAATTGTACCAAATTCAAACCACATTTAATACCTACCAATCTTTTTTTTTTCCTATATTTTAGGGAAGGGTCTACAGGGTGGTCAGGGTCTCATTACTAGATTGTATTCATAGTGATTCTCCTGTTTACAGCCTCCCAAGTGCTGGAATAACAGGCGTGTACCACCAGGCCAAGTCGGGGCCGGCATGGCAAGCTTGGGGCGAATCAGAGGCCCTTGCACCTCCTTGAAAGTGCTTTAATCCACTCAGCTATTTGGCCTGCCAGGTAGCTACCAATTGTGAGTGACTGAATTTTATCAAAAATTTGCTTGAAACTTTGTATAGCAGTAGTCATATAGAAATATAATAGTTCATGGATATATGCAACTTTTATTTCTTATTTTATAACTTTGAATAGGTGTTTTCTTTGGAGTGATTAACAGAACTGAAATAAAGAGAATAATTACCTGCTTCATATTGAGCTTTTCATAAATTAAAGTTAAATGCTAAAATTATTTTATCTACTACTCTGAAGTTATTTTGGAAGAAATGAACTAGGAAGACATTCATTATGTTTATCAACTATCTCAATGATATCCTGAAACACTGAACTAGAAATTTTTACCTGTCGCTACCTTGCAAGTCAAAACAACTTGCAATACATACTTTGGGCAGTATTCTTTTGTTATGAAAAGCAGACAAGTGTTAAGTATCAAAGTTTACTATTATTACATAAGGAGTGTAAACGTCAGGAAATCCTCCTTGTAGCCCCACAAAGAGTCTTCATAAAGTGGTGACCCCAAATTCACTGTGCAGTAGAAAGGGAGAAGATCTTCTAAACAGAAGCTCTGGTGGGGGACCCTCAGAACCGGTCATCTCTCCTCTCTGCAATCCAAGATCCACCTGGCTCATCTTCTGTTCGCCTTTCTTGCATTGCTGTTGATGGCTGGCATTCCTTTGCCTGTATATTATCTTGCTACCTTTGTTTATTCAAGGTTTTGCTAGCTCACTGCTTTTATTTACCATTTAAAAAAAATATTTTCTCTGAGATATGACTCACATGCCGTAAAAGAGCATCCATTGGAAACATACAATTCAGTGACTTTATATTCACTGGACTTTAGCTAAGGTTTAAATTTAAAACATTGCCATCATTCTAAACAAACTTTGTGTCTACTGTGTGACTATACAAACTCACTTCTAACCACTCAGTAGTCTACTTTTTCTTTGTACAGTTTTGCTTACACTGAATATTTTATATGATTTGTGGTCCTTTTTAACTGCCTTACTTAACTTAGCATGATGTTTACAAAGTTCATCTATGCTGAAACAAACAGCAGTACTTCCATTTCACTATGTAATGGTATTTCATTATGTGAACAAATTTCATTTTATTTACCCATTCATCCGTTGGTAGACACTTCTACTGCTTTAGTTTTGGTTTGTTTGTTTTGTTTTGTTTTTCATTTTTTTATCTATGATGAATAAGACTGCTATGGACATCAGGGTGTGAGTTTTTTCACAGTATATCTAGAAGTGAGATGGCTATGTCAATAATAATACTGTGGGTAACCTTTTAAATAATGTCATCCTGTTTCAAAAGTGTGCATTTAAATTTTAAAAGTTACAATATTACAAAACAATAACAAATTCCTATTTAGTCTCCCTCAAAATACACCCTTCACTTCAAACTCACTTATGCCATCCTTTATAGCACTGTCTGAAGCACTTCCACAAGTCTTCTTTTATGGGTGTCTGCAGTTGCACTGTTGAAGGTGCCTCAACTTACTGAATTCTTTCAGAATGCTTATCTTACATGGCCATTTAAAGTCAAAACAAAGATAAGATGGTTGAGTAGGTTTTTAGTTTTATCTGCATCTTCTAATCTATTCTACTGACCCTCAGGTCTATTTTTTTTTTTTTTTTCAGATATCATGCTGATTTTATCACAATAGTTTTGTAGTATAATTTCAAGTCAGGGATTGTAATGCCTACTGCCTTGCCTTTGTTGCCCAGGACTGGCTTTGTATTTTATGTCTTTTCTGGTTCCAAATAAGTTATAGAAATGATTTCTCTGGATCTGTGAGGTATGTTGGTGATATTTTGATAGGGATTGCATTAAATATCTATAACATTTATGGCCATCTTCATAATGTTGGTTCTTCCTATCCTGGAGCAGGGAATATCTTTCCATTTTCTGAAATCCTTTATGATCCTTTTTCATAGTCCTACAATTTTCATTGAATAGATCTTTTACTTCTTTAGTTAGATTAATTCTTAAGTATATCTATATCTATCTATCTATGTATATACAAGATAGAATAGATATACAGCTACTTTACCTTAGTTCATTGAGAAGAAATGTTTTTACTTATATTGTTTAGGTAAGATATCATGTCTGCATCTTGTTATCTGAATAACTACTATGAAGACAATATGCAATATATTATTATAACTGTCCTACTAACCTGTTTTGAAACTGTTTCATTGCTATTTTATCTTTTTCTCATAAAATGAATAAAAAACAGAACTAATAATGATGTAAAATAATACAAAACAAAGTAAAAATGAAACATGAAAGGTAAGAAGGTTGATAAGAACTCACTACAACAAGGCGGATAAGGACACACTGTAATGTTTTAATTGACGGAAACACCACAAGTAATTTATCAGCAAGGAGCAAAAGATTAAATTTTAAAAGTATGTTTACTGTAAAAGACACATAGCCATAGATCCTCCTCAGAACACTTAAAATGGAGGCCAGGGAGATGGCTTAGTAGAACAAGTGCTTCGCTGGCAAGCACAAGGGCCTGAGTTCAATACTCAGTTCCAGAAAAAAAAAAAAAAAAAAAAAAACACTTGAAATGCTCCCCTGTAAACACAATTATCACCTACTTCTAGACAATGTGTCTTTCCTCTAGTAAGTTTTTTTTTATTTAAATACTAGCCATATCTTTCCACCTGTGTACATCTCCAGTAGCGATATATCAAAGTCCCTACTTCTCATCTAAAAGACAACACTGGGACAACTCAGACAGCTCAGTGAACTAAAGCACCTGCTTAGGCAAAACACAGGGACTGGAGTTCCATCCGCAGTACCATGTACCTTGTTGTCCCCACCCCCGGGGCCCCACTGAGACAGTGATTGAGACTAGGTATGGAGGCCTTGCCTATAATCCCAGCTCCTGGGAGGCTAAAAACAGGAGAATCACTATTTGTTCAATTGTCAGTCACTAATATTGAAAATTTTTCCTTACCGTTTCTGCACAAACAACTAGTATAGTAATAATTTCTCTGATGATCCAAAAATAATCAAAATTTAAATGAACTTGATGAGACGATATTAACTACAAAACCCCTAAATGAAGTCTTTTACTGAACTATTTCCTTTCCAGTAAGCATGTCTGGAGAGATAGCTCGGCAGTCTAAGCAGCTTCCTGGCAAGTACAAGGACCAGGGTTCACTTCCCAGTACTGCATGCCATGCCAACCCCACACTGTACCAGCCACTGATATAGGGCATGGTGGCACATCCCTGTAATCCCAACACTGGGGTGGCTGAGACAGGAGGATCATTATGAGTCTGAGATGTGTAGCGGGATCCTGTACCAAATAAATAAATCTTCAGAAAAATAATAATAATGCTTTCTGGCCTAAGCTGTCCACATTGAAACCATAAAACCTATGAATCTTACTTTCCTTTGCAAGCATGACTTCTCAGATGTTAAATTAAGATCCTGAAATTGGAAGATTAATGTGGACCCTATGGGCATGCTTATCCACAAAAGTCACTGTAAGAGACAACAACATCACAAATGTCAAATGCTATGTGACAACAGAAGCAGCAACCCAGGTGATTCAGTCACAAGCCAAGATTGTCAGATGTCCTGAGAAGAGGACAGTGGAAAAGGTAAGAGGAGAAGCCAATTCTACTGATATCATAAAATTCATTTTGAATTTATAAAATTCAGAACCATATGAGAATAAGTTTGTAGTGTTTTAACACATTAAGGTAGGGATGCTTTGTTAACCTAGAAATAGAAATCACTTTCTTAGCAGCCAAATATTCAAAGCCAGGTCCCTCACACATTATCTCCCCAGAAAATGAGTTATAAAAATGCCCTACTAGTTTGAGTCATGAGCAACACAGCAGAGCTGGGGCTGAGCTGGAGATAGACAAGAGCTGTAGATCTAATTGCTCATTAGATTGTGCACTAGATTCCCACAAAGAAAAGGTAGCAAACAAATTACAAAATACATGCCAAAAAATGGCAGGTATCTAACCTTCCACCCCATGGATGCATAGAAGGTACCACCTCACCTTCTCTTACACAGAATTGAAAAATGTCTTCATACAACTCAGTGCAACCTCTCAAACATGCATATTCTTGCTGGAATAGAGCAAGGTTTTACAGTTGGTGCTTCTACTCCCCACTGAATATTCCTGCCTGATCAGTATTTCTCTTGGTCAGAAATGAATTTGAAATGATATGCCCTTTAATAATAATTTCACTACTTTCAGCATCTAGAGAAAACAGGTAACACGATAAGAAAATAGGGAAGCAAAAAATTATTTAGAAATAAAAAAGAAGCAGCAGCTATGTTCATAACTTCATATCACATGTCATCTCTTGCTTACAGTGAGGGCAAAGACTGTTGTGACTGATAGGGGACTCCTCTTGGTCGTGCACTTTGCCCTGCATTCTACTACCTCTCAAGTCTGCACCCACCTGCATACGCATGGAGGAGATTGTAAGATAGGTGCACTGTCTAGGCTGCCCATGTTTTATTAGACTGATTGGGCATTGCTGTTGAAATTGCATTAGGCTTAATGATTATAGTTCTTCTTTTAAATTATTTTGAAACCTAACAATGTTTTTGAATGGCAGCGTGGCAACCTAGTTGAGTTCTGAAAAAGCATCAAGTCATCAAACTGCAAGGACAACAATTCTCTTGCGTCATGGTCCTGGGTTGAGCTTAATAGGAAAAGAAAAGTTCTTTGGAATCCAACCAAATACATGGACATCTGACCCTTAAGCCAGCTTAAGCTATTGGCAGCAGTCAGAAAGAAACTGTTAAGGAGGTTCAGTATCCTTTCCTTATAGCTATCGAGTAGCCTTTGGTTTGTATGTTGGAGATAATCCCGAAGACTTCTTATCAAATTTTATCTATCAAATTTTTTGAGGCTTTCATCTTACTATGCTATAATCTTGGTCTTAAAGCACAATAAGTGGCAGTTTACTCAATTACTTTAATGATACTCAAAATAGTTGTTGATTTATGATTAAGAATTCAAGATATTTCAGTGTTTTTCCTGGTACAGTTTTTTTTTTTTCCATAGAAATGCTTTATCAGATGGAGGGAATTTTGGTGTATTCCTAATTTGCTACTAGGTTTTTAACTTAAATTGATGTTTTTTAAAATTTTTGATCTAATACTTTTTTATTCCTACTCTTTTAATATAACAGTGATACAATTTTAAGTGTAAAAACAACCTTGATTTTTGAGCACAAATCCAACTCCCTTTAATATCCTTTTAGCATAACATTGAAAACAAGTTACATTTTGTTAAATACAGATTGCCCTCTATGTCACAAGTTCTATATCCACAGTATCAACCAAACATGGACTTAAAATTTTAGAATAAGAAAATACTAAAGTTTTCAAATGTCCAGTCTAATAGAAAATGACAAGATATTTGTGTATAATCCATTCTCATTCTCCTGTGTATTTTTAAATCATCTCTAGATTACTTATGGTACCTCCTTCAGTGCAAATGCTATGTAAATCAATGTTATTCTATATTATTTAGGGAATAAAGATGAAAAAAATCTGTTCCTGTTTAGCAAAAATACAAATTTCAAATGTGCATTTCCGTGGGTACTGTACCCAAACACACATTAAGCCAATAAAAAGTCAACCATATTCATGCATAGTGATTAGAACTAAAGGGGTGCATCAGGGCAGGAACTTGACCATTGGAATAAGTGGCCTCATAAGGAAAGTAAGAGAGAAGTAAGCTATGACAGCTAATCTTGTTTGTCAATTTTCCAGCATTAAGAAACATCTAGCAGAGTAGGAAAGGGCACTTCTCTGTATATCTGTGGAGTGTTTCCAAAGATGATTGCCATAAAGACAAGCACCTGAAGGTGGAGGACCAACCCTGATGTGGGTGGTGAAATCCAGTAAGTGTGCAGCCCATGTGCAGTAGAAATAATGAGAAGCCAAAGTTGAGTTTAGTATCAAAAGCTTCAATTTGTTGGAATGGGTGCATCTCCTACTACTGACCTAGCTTGTGAACATCAGCCTTCAGCTCACTCAGTCTTTCAAAGTGGATTCATCTGAGTGACTCTCCAAGGAGCTCCCAGGCCTTTAGTCTCAGAATAGCACTGCTTCCTTGATTTATGTTGAGCTGTAGCTTCCATGGAAGTTCTTGGATCCTCTTGCTTTCCAGCATACAGATGACAATTGTAGACTAACTTGCCCAGGTTCCTAAGGACACCTTATAAAACCCCCTGCTGGATTCTCTTGATTCTAGTGATTCAGTTCCACTGGAGAAACCTGAGCAATACATACACAAACAGACCACCTGAGCATCTAGCCTTCAATCTGTGACATCTGGCCTCAGAATTAAATCTACCTTGGCAGCACCTTGATCTCACAATTTTCAGTCACTAGAACTGTGGGGGATAAAGATATGCTGGGAAAGCCAACTGGTCTGGCATTTTGTTGTCATGAACCTAGCAGATTAGGGCAATCTGAGACCTGAAAAGCAAAACATCATCTCAGTGTCTGTCACTTTTTCCAATGTTAATTCCCTCTCAATTGTTATCCTTAGTTAATACTTAGTGCTTTCAAATAATTGTTTAATGTATTTTATCTAGGACTTCCAATGGCTCTTACTTGTGAGACAACTGGCCTGATTAGAGACCCTTATTCATTATTAAAATGAAAACTTCCTTCTCCTCTTCTTCATAAAAGAAGCTTCAAATGTGTCCCAAGAATCAAATGTGCAATCAAAATACCGTCTAGCTAAGAATATTCATTTAAGGTTATAGTTTCCAAATTTTTCTCCCATTATCACAGAGTTTGCTTGTAATATACACCTAAAAGTGAAGAGTACTGACAACTAGAAATCAGAGAACATTCTTGTTTATTACTGGTTTTTTAAGAATAGCTTTTAGATTTGTAGCAGATGATTGATAAATACTTTAGAAATGGATGAAAATCTGATCTTTAGCTAAGAAAGGAAGGGGGATAACATAATCAAATGATCAGTTTTACTAAGAAACTATGTAACTTTATATATGCACCATAAAATTTTCTATGTAGAAAATAGACTAAGGCTAATGCAGCACTAAATAAATCACTTCAGGTTAATTGTAATTATTTAAATAATCTGGATTATCCAAATAGTAAGGGTATATGAATGAGGGGGTATAGTTTTTGTGTCTAGATGACAACTACAGTAATATCTAAGTTCACAAGTTCTTATTTTAACACTTAATAGTTGATACAATTTTGGTTTTGCTTTCTAATTCTGCATTAGGTGATGAGCATGACTGTGCCAATTTTCCCTATACCAACATGGCTGTCTTTCCCAGAATTGTGAAATTAATTAAGTTCATGGACTAAAGAACCACTGTACTTGGAGTTTAGATATTCCAAAATATTTCTAGAACTGATATCATCAGTTTAGATAATAATACAAATAACTTCATAATCCAAAATAGATTTAACATTTTAATTTTTCTCTAGAAGATAATTCTGTTTCTTAGCAAAGGACTATGGTGCCAGAAGAGGAAGGAAGGGGGATTGGAGTTTTCTGAAGGTTCTCATTGCATCCCTTCAGCAAACAGCAAGAAGATATGCTGTGTATGCAGCTAAACCTATATTTCTAAATTACATTAAGTCCATGATTTATGAACATTCATGCATGAAACTTTATGGATACAAACAGACCTCACATTACAAACTCTCAGAGATGGGAAAAAAATGCAGAAGTAGCTCCCAAGTCCGCCAAACACTGCGATAGCTGTGCTGCTGTCTGCGCACTGTACAGTGTGATCATGTACAGCAATACAGTGCTCAGTCAGAGCCAAGAGACTAAGAGCAAGAACACAGAAATATATGTTGTATATATTGTGTCAAATGTGTATGAGACTTACTTTGTCAGAATGAATCTGACTTATGAACATTCTCCCCGAATGGAACTTGTTTGTAAATCAGGGACTTAACTCTAAATTATCATCATCACTTGGACATGAATAACATTTCCACTGGTCATTTGCTATCTAGCAAATTTGGAAGCTATACTATTTTTCTTTTATTGAGGAATGTTATATTTTGGGTCTAAAATGTTGCCAAAGTTTGATATGGTAAATGCTTGGTCAAATGCCTGTGGCTCTACTGTGAGATGGCCAAACTTAGGGCAGAGCAGCGAGCTCACGGGAGCAAAAGGCTATTGGCACCTGACCCCTTCTTGTCTCTCTTTCCACTTCCTGCTGCCATGAGGTGAGGTCCTCCTCCTCACCACGCACTTCCCCAGCCATGATCCTTTCTCTTGCCATAGGTTCCCAAGCAATGATGAGAGTGGACCACTGTGCTGAAACCATGAGCAAAAGATAAACCTCTTCTCCTTATAAAATAAAAATTTTCTCTCTATAAATGTTGCCACAGTGATGAAAAGGTAAAGGATTTATACACAAAAAGAAAAATGTATATATACTAAGTGCATGACTCAGTAATTGCTGCAAACAGAATAGAGCTCTGTAAGCAGCAAGATAAGCCAGAGGAGCAAACTGACATTAATTACCAGACCTCACCATCGCAGATACAAAAACAAACCATATTCTTCACCAGAGTACTCATTTTAAAAATCACAAGAGTACACTAATTATCCACTAAGTGACCCTGGTTAGGACCTATTCTTAAACACATTATCTCAATTTCTACCATCATATACTGGGCTACCTGATTTATTTTGTATGTATTTCAGATACAATCATGCGGTATATACATTTTTGGTAATGAGGGCCTGGTGTGTTTTGTTCATTTTTTTCTTTTTGGGCTATGAGATTCAATTAGTTTTACATCTATTTATAATTCCTTCATTCTTATTGTTTTAAATATTCATCTTGTGAATACACCTAAATTCTTTGGTTGTATTAGTATTCCCATAGTTGTCCTTTTGAAGATATTGCAGAAAATATTCTTGAATATCAAGTACATATATTTGGTGAATAAATATATGTGTTCCTATTGAATAACAGCTATGGAAAGAATCAGCTAAGAGCATATTCAGATATAAAGATATTAACAAGTGATTTTTCAAAGTTGTACACCTGAGAGTGAGGATTACTCTACAACTTCACATTTTCTATTTTCATCTTTTCCTTTCCCTGATGCTATACCTTTCAATAATGCTATTACCTTTCAACTTACATGTTTTACATTAGTATAATATATGTTATAACTAATGATTCAATATTAAGACATTATTTACTGAAGTCTATACAATACTTTATTCAAATTTATTCAGTTTTTACCTAGTATCCTTTGCTATTGTTTTTCCAGTGTCCTATGCAGTGTACCATATTACAATTATTTATCATGAAAATTACTGTTTTTAGACTACTCATGGCAGTGACAATTTCTCAGGCCTTTGATGACTTTGACAATTACAGAGAGTATCGGCAAGGAATTTCATAGTGTATGCCTCCCTCTATGGAGGTTTTTCTCATGCTTTTGTCATGAGTAGACTGGTATAAGGCTTGGGGAGAACCCAGAAGTATCATTTTTGGCACATCAAACAGAGGTGTATGCTGTCAATATGGCTTTTCGCTTCTGGCAATAGCTGAGTACCTGAGTAATTATGCCTTATGTGTATGTTTCCCTTGAGGGGGAATTCTTTCAGCCTAATACTGAGAATTTTTTGTCTGAAATTTTGCCTATTAGTATAGCATTATCTATTTTTACACTTCCAAACAGTTCTTGTCATTGTTGAGGCAAAATACTTGACACTTAAGGTTAAAGGAACAACGTTTTATATCACTGAGGTTTCATTTTATTATTGTCTGGCTCTGAGGCCAGTGGCAGAGGGACATCACAGAGGAGAGATAATTCATGGTGGGAATAAGACAGCAAAGCAGTGAGACAGTAAAGAAGCGGCAAGCAATAGCAACAGTCCTCTTTCTATCCCTTATTACCCATCCAGAGTTCACATCCTTAGGGCAGGCAACATCCACAGCCAGGGTGGGCTTCCCCATTATCCACACCCAAATCTATGTAAATACAATCAGTGGGCTAATTTAGTAATCACACAACCTGAGACCCAGCCTCACATGTTCTAGATCCAGCTTCCTTTGAAAAGTCCCACCTAACACCAGATGAATCTTTGGAGGAGCATCTAGACACAAGCCATAGCAGTCTTATACCATCAAAAAATTATAAATAAACATAATTAAAGAGGTAGAATAGTTGTGATCTAAACATTACAAAATATTTGTGAGATTTTAAAAATAGCAGTAAGTAGAAAGTCATCCCATGCTCATAAATTGAAAGATTTAATATTTTCAAAATATCTATACTACAATGATCTACTGTTTCTAAGTACTCCCTATGAAAATCTCAAGACATTTTTACATTTGCAGGAAATAGAAATTTTCTAGAATTACAAGGACTATACGTACCAAAACCATCTTGAAAGGGAAAAAAATCAAAACTTATGACAAATCTACATAGATTAAAACAATCTGATGATACTGTGAAACAATGAAAATTAATTTAACAGAATAAAAACATGAGAAATAAATCCCTACATAAATGGTGAAATTATTTTAGACAAAATGTTCAGAATACTTAGTAAAGGTAAGAACAGTTTTTTTCAAGAAATCACATAGTAAATCCTGGATATTTTTGTGCAAAAGTATGTAGTTGGACTCATATCATATAAATAAACATCTCAGTCAATTTCCTCATCCCTGAGAAGAATACTAAATATCCACAACTTAAAGGAGTACAGGGTTATTTTGGCTCATAACTTCAGAAGTTTCAGTCCAGGGTCAGCCAGCTCAGAAGCAAACACTGACTGTTGGCAGAGCCCCACAAAAGAATGCTGCTCATATCACTGTGACCAGAACTCACTGGAAGAAGGTGCTATGGTAGGAGATACAGCCCCCAGGTCACACTGCATGCAGCCCATCTTACCTCATGAGAGTTTTGGAGATTGTTATGGTTTGTGT
>NDGM011197778.1:0-20547 GCA_002564305.1 Octomys mimax
GGTATAGTGCCCTCTTCGACAGCACATATACTAAAATGGTATAAAATGATACACAGCAATTGTCAGTGGATATTAAATATGGCACTTCTAAGATTTCCTTGTTAAAATTTAGAGAATTTTTGAAATATTCATGAATTTCTTTTAATGAAGTAAACATGTTGATTATTATAATAATTTTTAATTGGTATGAATGAAATTGAATCATATTTCTATGTGGGTAGTAATTATTCACATTCAAGCAACTAACTAGATTCAGTCCATTTTTAGATGTGTATTGTTGGGTTTTTCAGCAGTGCGGTAAAGAGAAAGGAAGAAAAAAGAGGCTGTTACTGACCTGAGGACATGGAGAGAATCCACGGGGGCTGGGGGTCCCCTGCCCTGAGCCAGCGGGAGGCTCAGTCTCTGTGCACTTGTGCCGGGGGCGGAGTTCAAGAGACAGGTGTAGTGACACCTCAGGACCTGACTGGGGTCTCCTTTGTGCTGTGGGAAAGGTGGAAGGAAATGGTACCCAGGACTGGCTCGGGGAAGAAGGGGCAGGTCGTCTCTGGGAAGATCAGCTGTTGTTTAGGGCTTCAGCCATGTTAGATGACCACCATAATAATACAGCAGTTTATACTAGGGCCAGAACCTGTCATTTATTAACCTTGTTAGTAAAAAGTCTGATAGGAATTATTAGATGGGACAGTCTACATGCACCACCAGTGGCTCAAGCTGGTGGGAGTGTGTTAAGTTTAAAATAAGTTTTATGTAGCTGTAAGAACTATTATTGTCTGGTTTACTGAATCTTTATCTCAAAACTAGAAACAGGAGTCCACCGGATAGAATATGAAAGTAGATCTGACCGTTACCTAGATGTTTTCATGTTATTCAGAAGAATGTTTAAATGAAGCTAATGTGGATACTGTTTTCAGAGCGCTTGAGTCAGTGCACTCAAGACTGCCTCTTCGTCCGTTCTGCGTCTTGTTGGTGTGAGTGAAGTTCAGGTGTGGGTCTGCTGCTTTAGGATTGGGAAGTTCATCCCTAGAGTAGCAGCCGTTGCTGACAGTGAGGAGTGTAGCTTAAGTCTTGGCAGGGAGTGCCAGGCGTGGGAGCTCACTGAGCTGGCTAGGCAGGCTAGTATGGGCTAGATCCTTTACAATTCCCAAATTTTTAGTAGGCTTTTTCCTCCTCCGCTCCCTTTGTAAGCTCAGGCTTAGGCTTCTCCTCTGCACCTCCTCATCCCAAACCTCAGTGCACACCAGAGTGCCGGAGCCCTGGCCTGACGCCTCCTGGTTGCAGAGGCATCCGTCACTCTGTGTGCACTTTCCGTTCAGGGTCACTGTGGTCACGTACAACCCCGAGCAGATTATGTAAGTCCTTAGCATTCAGTACCCAAGCCTCATGTTGTAAAACTGAAAATGGCCACTGATGCGGAACTATAGTTGTTATCTGAGGACTCTTAAATGTCATCCTCGGTGCCTTCATTCAGTCCTGAATGGGCTA
Organism: Octomys mimax; assembly: GCA_002564305.1. Taxonomy (NCBI): domain Eukaryota; kingdom Metazoa; phylum Chordata; class Mammalia; order Rodentia; family Octodontidae; genus Octomys; species Octomys mimax. The sequence continues at coordinate 1,483 of NDGM011197778.1, forward strand.
AGCTCCTTTGCTATTAGGGCTTTGCTCCACCTCAAGCCCCTTTTTATTAGATGTCAGCCAAAATGACTTCTCAGGGAAGTCACAAGTTTTGGTCATAAGTTTGTGACCAACCTGTCAAGGAGAACCATATGACTTGTGCTTTATTGTCTTCATACCCCCTTTAAAATTGTTTTAATTTTTTTCCTACTCCCTCCCAAACATACAGTCTACATGAGTACAGGAACTTTGGCAGCCTGCAGCACTTGCTGTGAGTGCCGAAGTGCCTGACCCGTAGTTTATAGGTACCTACTGAGTGACTAGCACAGCGGGGGCTGGGGGTCACCTCTTGTCCTACCTGAGTTTGGGCACCGTCCTAGGGCCAGGCCTCCTTCCACTGTAACTAAGCAGATTGAGCTCTGAAACACTCCTCACTTGGGACAGCCCAGTGCTCTGTTAATTAATTGTCCCTCTCAGTTTCCTAAAGCCCTGTTGAGAGACCTGGGTGACCGTGCACTGCCACGGAGGCCCGGATGCCTGGTGTCGCTGTGTTCCCTGTCACTTTTCTGTTCCTGCCGCATTTTGCTGGCACTGATTGGCCCCAAGTAATTGTCCTGTTGTTTTCCATAAATGCTGCTCCTTTCCTTTCACCACTGGATGGGTGCTTGTAGTCCCTCGCTCCCGGTGCGTGGTGGTCTGTGGGCACTTTCCCATGGCATAATTTGGCAAGCCAGCCAGGAGTCGACCATGGAATCTTGTCATAGCGAACTGTTTTGAAAGAGACCCCTGGGCAGGCAGGGTTTTGTATGTTTTAGCACCTGAAGATGATGTCACACACCTGTGGTTACTTGGCTGTGTTTATGTCACTGGCAGAAGTGGGACTTGAACTCCGATTCTTCCGTGGTGTTTGAGTTTGTACTCCACGTGCAATAGTTAGGGGCAAATCTAGACCAGTAGGAAGAGTAATTTCGAGCTCAGCGAGCACATGTGATTCTTTGAGGTTACTATTTCAGGTTTCAGAACAGGATTGGAAGAAGCTTAAAGAACAGGTTGTATAGTGGACCAGGACATAGGCCTTAAGAATTTTAAGTTAGGCTTACAAGCCTGTGTCATAGTTAGGTGAAAACCCTGTGTACTGTGGCAGGTGTGTCTGGGAGGCGCTGGGCCTTGCCTGGCTGTTGGCACCGGTGCGTAAGGCGGGCCGTGTCGTGTGCCACCAAGCTGTGCTGGGCAAGGCCTGGGCCTGCCGGGCCTGTCTGTGGAGACACACTTGGCGCCGGGTAGCTATAAACAGTGTGTCATGTCGTCTCATTCCTTTTCTTTCTTTTTGTCCGTTTTTAGCCCCCTGCGCTGTCAGGAACCTGCAGGACTTGGCTCGCATTTACATCCGGCGCACGCTGAGGAATTTCATCAACGACGAGATGCAGGCCAAGGGGATTCCTCCGAGGGCTCCGCCCAAGAGGAAAAGAAAGAGGGTGAAGCAGAGGATCAACACGTACGTGTTCGTGGGCAACCAGCTCATCCCCCAGCCTCTAGACAGTGAGGAGGACGAGAAAATGGAAGAGGACAACAAAGAGGAGGAAGAGAAAGACCACAGCGAAGCCATGAAGCCAGAGGAGCCGCCTCAGAATTTACTGAGAGAAAAAATCATGAAGCTGCCCCTCCCTGAATCTTTAAAAGCTTACTTGACATATTTTAGAGACAAATAAATCAAGAAGAAAAAAAATGCCTACTGATACTCCTTTAGTCTTGAAAATGTAGCATTTATTAGGAGTTAAAAGAGAGAAATATTTCTTTGATCAGAGTGAATTATAGTGGGAAAAAGTATAACTTGTTTGTCAGTAACAAAAACAAGGTATTCATTGATTAAAAAGAATCTATCTCTTTTATAAAATCTATTTTTCTTTAAATCTTGGAAAAATGCTGTTTTAACTCAGTGATTTCAAAGTGGAATGCAACAATAGTCAAGACTTTGTGTACTATAAATCCTTTTCTGATTCCTTACAGATTTGTAGTGGTGAGGGTTAGATTTAATTTTCTATAAGGTTTAAGTAATTGTTAAGCATATGTAATCGGATTTGAATTGCAGTTGTTGGTGTTTCTCTATGAAAACTTTCATAAGGAAATCAGACGCTTTGTAGACCTGACCACCCTTCTGCTGCAGTCGCCTGGCTGCGTTGCTGTAGATATATTCCGGGCAATATATGAGTGCAATAATAATACAAGATACTGAGTAATTTAGCTTTAAAAACATCAGTGTAGTGAACTGTTACAGCCCTGCAACTCGTGCTTTCGAGTCCGCTGCCAAATGACACGGGAAATACTTGCTTCTCTTATAGAGATTTAAAGAGCACAGCGAGGGCCGAAGGCAGTCTCTACCGAATGCAGCTCTTAATTTGTGTGGGCCTTTTACGTTTTCAGTATTTAAAAATAATGAGACTGTCTTAGTTCTGTAGGACTTTTTCCTGTAGTTCACTGTATAAAATACTTAGTTTTTGGGGAAAAAAAAAATCACTGTCCCGCCTGACCGGCAGTGTAGCGCGTGTGAAGGAGCGAGCGCACGTGGCCATCAGCCCCAGGGCACCTGGGCTCCGCGGATGCACTTTAGCTCATGGGACATGCAGCTTAGCCCAGTAGTTACCTTTGACGCAGTAGGGCTAAGCTTGCCTACATTTGCTTTAGATCTTTCTGTTACGAGAAATAGTCACAGAATTGTATCTAGATGCCTTTCTATTAACAATCAGGTTCAGAATGATATTGTAATCTTTGGGACCTGCCATGCCACATTCACTTAACTTCTTCCTGTAGTTTTTGTTTCTTCGCTGAAATCATCATGGTTCTCATTTTTGCCTACATATTTAAGTCACCTAGTTTATCAGTGATAGGATAGGCAGTAAGTGTCAGTATGAGGGTTTTGTTTGTCTCAGTAAGAAGGAAAATAAGTCATTCCTTGTTAAAAAGCATACAGTGTAATGTATTTCTACTTAGTGTTGACATGGATCATACATTTTCAAAGGGACAAATTTGGAGCTGTCGTCACCCACAAGTGTCGCCCCACGGTGCTCATTCGGACTTACTCAAGGAAGCTCAGCCATGTGAGTGAGAGAAGCACCACCTCTGGGCTTCAGAGCCGCCTCCAGCAGCGCCCACAACTGCTGGGCACAGTCTAGACGTGAAGCCTCAGACGCCGAGGTCATCACAGTAACCAGACAGAAGACGTCATGCAGGTGCTTGTCCTGTGCCCGTGGCTGAGGTGGTGGCCGTAAGAATGACAGTGTCCCTGATTTGTTTTCTTAGGTGAATATTCAACTGTTATTATTAAGAAATGCCATATTTTATCTACAAAAGAAAAAAGTCAGTTTCACACGCTTGTCAGCTGTTAGAAATGCTCATTTGATTTTAAATCAGCTGTAGTTTAATTTTGAATTCTAATGCCATGTATTGTTTTCTGGAAAGCGTGGAAGCTTTCATCCTGTTGCTCCCCATCGCCAGTTTTTTGGTTGGCGCTAGTGTTCAGGTACATAGAAATAGTCTTCAATGATGCTTCTACTACTTAGAAGAGCTGTTGTTAAGCATGTATTTGGAGATTGGCATTTTCACACCGTCATTCTGTTGACCTTGGGAAAGTGTACAGTAGATTTTCATGACCATTGCATATTTTTTGTCATTGAAAGGTATCGTCTGTTTCTAAATGCACTTATTTTACAGGTGTGACTTTATCAGTGACTTTAAATAAAGAGGTAGAAATAAAAAGTCGAGTGAAGGTTTTTTCTATTAGTGCAGATATATTGGACTAAGAATACTTTGGGTTTTATTTTTTAAAGAATTTAGGTTTATTTGTATGGAAAATTATGCCGTATATAGTAAAGAAATGGAAAAAAGAGATGAAGTAAAAGTAGGTGAAACTGGTGGACATCGTTGTGGAATTTTATAGAGACATAACAGATGCCATCTAACTTAGGCCTTTATTTTACAGACAAGAAAGTAGGCCTCGGCGGCGTCTGGTTTTGCCTCAGTCTCGCAGCAGCTTGTCGGAGGTAGTGCCTAAAGTAGCATCCAGCGTCCAGTCAATCCCAGAATCTGTCAGCAGCACCATAGCTACCGAGAAAATAATGTGAGCCTATACTGCTATTGGGTGACACATTTGGTTCTGATATTAATAAAGAAAAATGTTACTAAAACAGCATACATAGTGGTTAAAATAAAATACCAAAAATGTGTTGACATCTGTCTGAGCTGAAAGCGAAGGAAAGCCTGTTAAAGCATTGGAAGAGTTGGAAAGTTGTTTAAAATAAACAATCACATGCTTATGCATCATGCTCCAGTGACGTGGCTTTTCTTTTTCTCTTATTTTTAAGTTTAGATGGACTCAGGTTGTGAACAGCTGTCTGCGTGAGCGCCCTGCTTCCTTCTGCTACCGCCTGTGAGGAGCGCAGGTGGTATTCTATTGTTGCTGTTATTACTTTGCGGTACTGAAGACAGGGCTTTTACACTGAGGTATCCTCAGGCCTTTTATGTCGTGAGTGTCTCTCCAAGTTCCTAGGTTGCCCAGGCTACATTTGAACTTGAGAGCCTCCTGCCTTCTAGCCTGCCAGAGGACTGGGATTACAGGCGTTTAGCACCATGCCAGATAAAAATTTTATTCTAATGAAGTACTCGGTAGAAGTGAAGAGTGTTTATAAAAAACTTTTTTTTTTTTCTTTTTGTCTTTTTCACGGAACCGGGGATTGAACTCAGGTCCTTGTGCTTGCCAGCCAAGCGCTTATTCTACTGAGCCATCTCCCCGGCCCCTAAAAAACGTATTTAAAATATGAGGAATGACAGTTTAATGCACACGTAGTTGCGTGTGTACTGACTGAGCGGGTTCACCTGTTGGTGTTGCTAGTGCTTGCCTGTCCTTTCCTGATCTCATTCAATTTCTTCAACTTGATCCTCTGATCACTAATTTTCTTTAAAATTGCATGAATTATGCTGTTGAGCCCTGAGGTTTACCGTCTGCTCTACTTTTATTTCTACTACTTTTTTAGATTGCCTCTTTTTATTTTGAGATAGGATGGAGGTGTCAGCTCTTGATGTTTCTTTGGGCAGCATTTATAACTCTTTGGACTTCGTGTGTTTTGCTGGCTTTTATAGCTTCCTTTGTGTTGCGTGAGCATTGCCCTAGCTGCCTGAGCTGATGCCCGGCGTGGCTTAAGTCCTCTCCGTAAGGTCCTCTAGACTACGGAGGTGAAGGGATCTGAAAATGCATCGAAGGCTCCTGTGGCGGTGCCACACCTGCAGAGAAAGCGCTCCCTGCCTTGCCAGGGAGGTTTCAAAATGGGCCAAGTGTTTTACATTCTCTGTGGTGAACTGCTAGTCACCACTTGTGGGACTGGGGATTATTTCATTTTTCCTTGAGAGACAGGCTTTCTTTGTACAGCACTTTTCCGGGTTAGGCTCCCTACTCGAGAATGGGCTGTTCTTGGCCCTGTGCCTTGCTTCTATGACCCTCTGAGCTTGGTCCAGCAGTCAAGCTGAGCCAGCCTCGGGTATCTTTGTAGCCCCAACGGCTTCTCATCTCACTGTTCTTTGGACTCTTGTGCCCACCCTCCTAGTACCTCCTGCCAGCAAAACACACGAAGTCCAAAGAGTTACAAATGCTGCCCAAAGAAACATCAACATCATGAGATCTTCCATGTCTTACTAGCGCCGTCACTGCTCTCGGGCAGGGAGCTGTACTGAGGTGCTGCAGGACGAGAGCGGGCATCACAAGCCGAACCACAGCGTGCTGGCTGCTGCCCTGAAATGCTTAGCCCCACTCTCAGTTGCTGTTTTGTTTTGTTTTGTTTTTTTCAATTCAACATCAGTTTAGGAACCGGCCAAATAGCAGCAGATTAAGGCACCTGCAAGCAGGCACAGGGGCCAGGGGTTCGATCCCCGGGCCTACCGTGCTGGCCCTGCCCCTGGGGTGCGCTGACTGGGTGTGGTGGTGCATGCCTGTAAGCCCAGCTGTTGGGAGGCTGTAAGCAGGCAGATCACTACCAGTCCCATCTAGTAGTGAGACCCTGAACACCCTGTAGACCCTTCTCTAAAAAAAATACAAAAAAACCCCAAAACATCAGCTTAGGTTCCTAAAGCAGAAAGATTCTCATCTTTTCCGAATCAGACACTAGCAAGAGCACAATAAATCTAAGTAGAATTGAAAGAAAAAATATGCTTTTTCTGGATTATTGGTATATGTAGGCCAAAAACAGTGGTCAGCATACTTAAGTGTATTTCGAAATCTTCCGTGGTTGCCAAGAGTGATTCTCCAGAGCTTATGTATTGTAACCCTCCAGAATCCATGCATAGGAGTGAGCGTTTTGCCAAAAGAGGGCAGTGTTCACCTTCAGCAGGATGTGAAGAGAGAGAAAGATCACTACAGAAAGGATGAAGTTATTTTTCCTCCAAAGGTTGACAAAATCTGACAAAACTCCCCTCTCATTAGATTGGTGTTCCAATCTGGTCTTCTAAGACTCACTATCCAAATTCTGATTTTTATTTTACATTTTTAGGAGAATGTTTCGAAAACTTCAACCTTTAAAACAAAGTTTTTAAACACCTGCTTGCAGAGCAATTAAAGCCGTATGTCTAACCTGCAAGGTGTATCTTACGGGAAGCTGCCGCGCTTGCGTATTCCGCGCAGTGAGCCCTGGCCGGGGAGCCCGCAGGTGCGCCGAGGCCTCAGCGGCACCCGTCCTGCGCGGGTTCTCACCGAAGGTGGTGCGTTGCTTCCTGGTGAAGCAAGCATGTAGCTAAACAATTCTGAACAGCAAATATTAAAGGAAATCACTGTTCTGAGCCTCACCTGAGTAAGATCGGTTGGCTTCCAGTAGAGTCTATAGGAGGAAGAAAACTGGTTTTCAGAGAGTGGTTTAGAAGAAGGAAAAAATATGAGTAGATGAACTTACTAGAACCACCTACCCTTTAGGATCTGGGAATGTTACCAGATAAAAAGAAGGGAAGCTGTTTTGCATGGATTCAATACATAATTAATCAGCGTGAGCTTCAAAAGGACAGCTTGGGGCTAAGAGACCGGGGCTTACATAAAGCGGGTAGTGGAAGCCACTTTGGAAAAGTTTTCATTGGCATTCTGCTGCCCGAGGAGGCTGTTGCACTCCAGGCTGCTCCTGTGTCCCATGTCCCTGGGAGTCCAGGGCCTGCCAGCCTCACAGTGCCCTCAGCCCTGTAGCTTGATGGCCTCCTGGATGGGCTGCAGTGCACCTGTCTTGTCTGTGGCTTCGCCCGAGGAGCCTGGACTGCAGCAGCTCATTCCAGGCTGCTGTGGGCCTGGCCTCCTCCTGGGTGGCTGGTGTCTCAGCTTGGAGAGCACTGTCCGCAGCATGCACGCGATGCTGGCCCGTTTCAGGCCCCACAGCAGGCCACAGTCCTGTGCACGCACAGATGCCTTCGGACCCTGTCCAGCCGTCAGCTGGGTCCAAGGCTGCTGATGCGCTCCCTCTGGTCTGCTTAGGAGAGGTGTGCACTGCGCAGACGACTTCATGGTCCTGTGGTGTTTCACAGAAACCCCTGAGCTCGGGTGAGGTGACGTCAGCGGGTGCATAAATCGGGTGCATTCTGAGTGCAGTTCTGCTTTCCCGCACTTCCCAGAGCCGGCCACGGACGGTGCTCGGCTTTGCTCGGCCTCTGCAGTGGTCTTGTAGTGAGCTCCACGTCTTTCCCATCCTCCCAGGTCCTTGGGACTGCTGATTGGGTCAAGCTGTGACTGCTTCACTTGGGCAGACTGAAGATAATGTCAGAATGTGGTTCCGATTGGTCATGTGCTGGCAGGGGCCTTTCGGAGTGTGATGTCTTCGGCCTTGGCACTTGGGACAGTTTCTATCGCAGCAGGCTGGCAGCAGGTCCAGTAAAGCTTAGTACACAAAGCCCTTGCTGAGCAGCTATTTCGGCTAGTTGCCATCTAGGAAGCTTATGGTATGGTAGGGAAAATGAGAATTTAGGAGCCAACTATACTGTAGATGATCATAAACATTGCCACCTCCAGATCCCAGGGAATCCTCCTAAATTCTCATTTTCCCTACCATACCATAAGAGTTCAAATTGTACCTACCATACCATAAGAGTTCAAATTGTACCTCATTCTCTTCAATATAGGGATAAACTATACTACATAACTAAACTGCAAATATACATATAAATAAGCCGATACTTAGATTAGGCTTAGTAACATCTATCAGATAACCAAACAATTAAATATTTTACATGAATATTTTATCTACTTTGCAATCATGCCACAAGAGGGAGGAGGCCCGATGCTGACAGACTTCAGATTCCAGGGCTTTCCTGACCCAGGCGAAAGCTTGGAGAGATTCTGCGATGTTTGTGGAATGCGGAACTGCTTCCAGGGTGGCCAAGTTACTCTGGGGAGAGGAAGTGGCCTGCCATCCCTGGGATCTGGAGGTGGCAATGTTTATGATCATCTATAGTATAGTTGTTTCAACCCCAGTTAGGGAGTAAAGGGGTAGCTTGGGGAAGAAAACTCACAGTTGCACAGAAGATGACCTGTGTGGTCTGGACCTTGCCACTGGTACAGAGCATTTTGTTAATTTTATATGTGTGGAAATAGCAGGTTTTACTGTAAAACTAAAAGGACAGATTGTTGGACCAGGAATGTGCAGCTCTGACACCTAGAAGTGTCTTCAAGCTCAGGCCCATTTGTCATCTTGCAGCGACAGTCTCCTACAGATAGCATAAGAGCACTAGAGAAAGGGCAGCTCGTCTAAGCAAATGCTGCAAAGTTAAAGGCCACCAAAGGTGCGATTTTGGCCTAACTTTTCCTCTCTAGGTGTTTAAAGAAGAGAGTAGCACCTGGTGGAAATAACACACACTTGCTGTGGTAGTGAACAGAACTGCAAAGACACTGTCGGAAGGTGGAGGAGACTGCCAGGGTGTGGAAACGTGAAGCTGAGTGGTTGGATGCCTGGCTATGAGCCGGAGGCTCCCTGTGATCAAGGTGCCATCATGCAGCAGATATGCCTTACCTTGGGCTACTTCTTCACTTGGTGTTTGAATTTATAGCCCGTAAAATGAAGATTCTGTTCTCAGTTACCCTTCTATCGTTGCTGGGACAAAATATCTGACAGCCAAAATGAAGGAAGGAAAGGTTTATTTAGCTCACAGTTTGTGGAGGTTTCAGTCCATACTCAGCTGGCTCCAAGGCAGAGTGGCCCACAGCAGAGGGCAGCCATTCATGGCAGCAGAAGACAGCAAGGAGCAAAGGGAGAAGCAGCAGTTGTGGCTGCTCACCAGTCTGTGCCCTGCTCAGGTTGTAGCACAGCTTACCTGCCCCAGGGCGGGTGCAGCACTGACCCCCATAATCCCAGCAGTGGATCATGAATTAATCACACTAGAGGCCACTCCATGACTACATGGGGCTTTGGGGGCACCTAGATACAAACCACAGCAATTCTGGTAGTGCTTGCCCTAGTGGGTATTGTGGAGACTTGAGTCCCTGCAGTCTGCATACTTGGAGAGTCGTCTAGCCCTGGTAAGTGCTATAGCGGTGTAGCTGCTATGATCGGGTTGAGAAGTGGAGGCAGAGCGCCCAGGTCAGATGTCTCCAGTAAGCTGGGCAGTTTGAGGGCTACAGGCTGCCTGGAAAACAGCCTAGGGATGGGTGGGGAGAGCCACAGGCACTGCTGTGGAGTGTGTGGGGAAAGACATACCGTGAGAATGTGTCTTTGTGGCTTTATTTGTACACACCCGGCAGGCTCCTCTCAGCTATGCTGGCAGTGTCTGTTCAGCTCCGTTCATTACCTTTGCAAGTGCGTGCCACTTCTATTAGTTGCTACTCTCTTTAAATGCCTACTTAGCTGACTGATCCCCTGTGACTAGTTAGGCCTGCTCGTGATCTTACAATAGTTTTCAAGAAAATACAGATGTCAGAATTGAAATTCCTAGGCGGGGCCTGGTGGTGTACACCCGTAATCCCAGCCCTCGAGGCTGGGGCAGCAGAACCGCTGTGAGCCCAGCCTGGACCACAGAGCAAGACTCTGTCTCAGCAGAGACAAAACAAAACAAAACTGAAATTTCTGGCTTTTAAATATTAACAGTAAGTTGGAGAGGTTGATGATGAAAAATTTTTCTTTTTTACTCTGATTTTTTTCCTCTTGAATTTCTTATAACTTCTTTGCTATTGTTTTTTTTTCTTTAAAGAAATCTTACATATTTATATCTGATAAGCTGTACAACTAATTTGAAGATAATATCGTAATATAGCAACCATTGTTGAATTCCTATTACTTTGTTTAGTGAAATTTTGTGTCATTTCTACTGCTTTTCAATCACTGATCATGGCAGCAGAAGACAGCAAGGAGCTGTCTTTAAAATGCTTTAAAATACAAAATTTTAAAGAATTTTGTATTCTTTAAAAATCAAAATTTAAAAAAATAAAAATAAAAACATCAATTTTTTTTAAAAGATGAAAAAAAAAAAATAAATGCCCAAGTCCAACCTTACCTATTTATAGTTGCTTTTAGAGCAACCATCAGTTTCTGGCCTCTATTACAGAACTGGTATAAGAGCTGAGAGTCGGTGAAACGCTTACAAAAATTGGTCCTTCGCAGTGCTTTAAGCTAAAAATCCTTGACATAGGGTTATATTTTATGGAAGCAGTTTCATGAAGGACCACACGGACCTCATGGAGACACAAATCCTAAGAGAAAGCCCATAGACCTTTGTTTTTGTTTTGTACACAGGCCCCACAGCATAGCCCAGGCTGGCCTCAAATACACAGCAGTCCTGCTGCCTGTACCTCCCAAGTGCTGGGATAGCAGGCATGCGTGGTGCGCCTGGCCCCCAGATCAGCACTTGCGAGGCCGGGTGACTGCAGCCTGGCAGTGTTTCTCCCCAACACCAGTAGCAGTAGTTTTTGTTAAGCCACAGTTAAATGGTTGTGCATTATCACTGTCACATGGAAGCCATGTGAGGGACACAGTTTGTCATGAGCAGCCAAAGGGCTTAGTAAATGCTAAACAGTATTATTTCTTTGAGCTTTCATCTTTGGATATTTTTAAAACTTTAACCTGAGTATTGAAAATCTTTTTCTCAAAGATAGGAAAACAACTCTTTTTAGAGGATTGGTTGTGTTGGCTGTTGGCTTGTCATAGATGGCTTTTGGTGTGAAAGGTAAAGAATCTGTTCAAGGAGAAGGAACAGCTGGGAGGCAGGACAGGACCAAAGAAAGAAGGGAGGAAGGAAAAAGGATAGATATATATACAGGGCAGCTTGGATATTGTACTGCTGGTTCTTGCTGGTCTATTCAAAAGAGCAGTTAATGCTTAAACTTTTTATCTTTTCAAATTTCTTACAAGTTTTTTCCCCCTTTTAAAAGCCAATTTTTGCATGCTTATATCTGGTAATCTAGACAACTAATTTGAAGACAACAGTGTGCAATATAACAACCACTGCTGAGCTCCTATTATTTTGATTAGTGAAATTTTTTAAGGGCCAGTCAGATAGCTCAACAGATTAAAGTGCCTGCCTCCTCCTCCTCCTCCTCCTCCTCCTCCTCCTCTTCCTCCTCCTCCTCTTCTTCTCCTTTTCCTTCTCCTCCTCCTCCTCCTCCTCTACCTCCTCCTCCACCTGCTTCTGCTTCTGCTTCTTCCTTCTTCTTCTTCTTTCTTCTTCTTGTACCGGGGATTGAACTCAGGACCCTGCACTCGCCAGGCAGGCACTTATTCTACTGAGCTATCTATCTCCCCAGCCCAGAGATGGCGATTGAGACTGGGCATGGTGGGGCGCTCCTGTATTCCCAACATTTGTGAGGCTGAAAATAGGAGAATCACTGCAAGTCCAATCTGTGTAGTGAGACCCTGTAGACCCTGCACTAAAAATACAAATAATAATAATAATATAAAATTTTTAAAAAAATATTTAAAAGTGTAAATCAGAGGTTTATTCTTGGAAAAATACAAAACTATATCCTCAAATTTATTTTGATTTCAGCTATGAAGATACAGAATTTTGAAAATTAATATAATTTAAAAGTAAGTTGCTTGGGTCAGGGATAAAGCTCAGCAGCATAAGTGCCTGCCTGGCAAGCGCGAGGTGCCGAGTTTGATCCCTAGTGCTGCGACAACAACAAAAAAGTAAATTGCTCCCTTTAGAAAATGTCGCTCTTTATCCTGTACATTTTAATAAAAAAATTCTTTAGAATTTGAGTTTTCAAACTATAAATGCCTCGTAATGAACACAGTCTGCAGGGAATCTGTTTTCTGATCAGAAGCCGTGCTGTGTGGCTGGTTTAAGTTGATTCTACTCTGTCCCAGGATCGAGGTTGTACTTTCCTAATCTTAATTATGGGCTAGGAGATGTGGAGTTCTTCAGTGGCCAAGAGAGGGACTCAGCCGAGACATCTACAGGCAGGTGAATGGATAAAGGAAATGGGGTACATGGACGGAGTGCACTGCCACTCAGCAACAGAGATGAGTGGTTCCTGAGATTCGGGACAACATAGGTGGGGCTGGAGGACAGTACGCTGGGTGACAAGCCAGGCACAGAACCCAGATCGTCACCACCTCACTTATCTGTGGCATCTACAGAAGTCGACTTCTTTGAAGTAGCCAGCAAATGGGCAGTCCCTGTGTGTTAGTGGGCCATTGCTGAGGATCGGCGAGAAGAAGGCTAGATGGCGGGCCACAGCACGGCTATGCAGGCGTGCTAGTGTTCCCTAGCACAGAAAGGTACGATAGTTCACACTTCGTTATATGTTTTATAAAGAACTAGGTGCATTCAGAGATTTCCGTAAAGTGATACAGTAATTGACTCTGATTTGATCATTATACATTGCATAAGTGTATGGAATTATCACAGTACCCCATAGATATGCAGATGGGTGGATAGACAGACAGATAAACAGGAATATTGAGGCTCTAAACTTGGGCCTTGGCCCTGAGCTCCTTATCTTGTTTTGTTTAATTTTTTTTTAATTTTGAGAAAGGATCTTGCTTAGTTGCTGAATTGCCCAAGTGAGGCTCAACCTTGTGATCCTCCTGCCTCGGCCTCTCAGAGTGCTGGGATTCTAGGCATGACCACACCATCATCTGGCTCCATGTTCATTTTCTAAATAAAGAAATGCAATATTCTTAGAGTTCATAGGAGCTGGGAGATGAAGACTCAGAGGAACTCTATCACTACAAAACAAACAACTTCAAGACCATATGGAGTACATTAGAAGAATTTTTAGACTGAGAACTCCTTTGGTGACCACGGATTGCCTAGCGGCATGTGCTCCTGCCTGCAGCTGGCCCGCCCTGTGCTCGCTTCTGTAGCCCCTAGGCTGCTCTGGAGCGTGCAGTGTTCCTCCTGGCTCAGCCTCCCGAGCACTGGGGTCGCAGGCGTGTACCACCGTGCCCGCTTTCCGCAGGAGTCTCAAATACAGAGGTCCGTAGGGCTGGGGCGGGAGCTCAGCATGGAACACTTCACCTGCCTCGTGAGAGGTCCGAGGTTCCATGCACAGCACCGCAGACAGCAGCAGCAAGCCCAGCAAGTCCGTGACATACAAAACATCTAATTTAAAGGCATTTTGTCTGTGTAGAGCACTTGTCCTTGTTCTCTAAATCATACAAAACTCAGAGACTGGGTGAGTGACTTGAACATAGCTATAAAAAGTGTCCAGCTCATCGAAGTTTCATTTTGTTCAAGAAAGAAATAGGCTCCCTTTAGTTTTTTCTGCCAGATTTTTGTCCTTTAGTCAGACCCTCGAGGTTGCTTTGGCCTTTGAAATGGAATTTTTCATAACTGACGTGTAACTCGCTGGCATTGAATTGTCCCTGTGTTAATATTAATTGTGTGCTTGACTAGATTAAGAGACTGCTGGGAAGGCGACTGTATCAGGAGGTCGTGCTGCTCGGCACTGGGCCGCCCACTGGCGTCTGCAGCTCACGGGGCCCCTGGCAGTGCAGAGGAGATCTCTCCTGGGGCTCCTCACTTGCTCTGCTTGCTGCCCGCCCCCAGAAGCCGAGTGGATTTGCTGCTGCATGCATTCCACCGTGGTGCTCCTGCCTTAGAGCTGACCATGGACTAAGTCCTGTGCCACTGAGCAGATATGGCCCTCCCCTCCGTTAGGTTGTGGGAGTCAGGTGTTAAGTCATGGAAGCAGAAAAGCTGAGTGATAAAGCTAAGCCCCTGAGCACCCTTAAACAGGCCTGAGCTCCCTCGTCAGCCTCTTGGCCTTGCTTTGTTGTATTGAAGGACCTAGACAGCAGATGACTTGGCAGCCAGAGACAGGAGCCCGAAGCTGCACTACCTCTTATCACGCTGCCTCCTGAGAAGGACGCGCAGCTTCTGGAGCCAGCGGAGACCTGTAGGTGCGGGGGGAGGGGGGAAGGTCAGGGGTCAGGAGGGACAGCTGGCGGCTGATGGCACCCTGATGGGGTGTGAAGCATCCTTTGGTTCCAGAGAGCTCCACGTTTGGAGTTAAATGGTTCCCGCCACAAGCCAGGACTTGGGATTCCCCACAGCTCATCCTTGGGTGGGTTTTTCTCATTGAGGCAGCAGAACAGTTTCTGTGCTGTGCTGTGTTTCAGTCCCAGCTTTAAATAAGGAAGGTGAAAGGAAGCTTTGGAGGATGGGGGCGCTGCGGCCTGCTGGGCCCTGTCCTGGTTGGGGATCCAGGACACCTACAAGAGCAGAAGCGTGGTACAAGTCGGGTGCAAGAAGAACCAGTTCTTTTTTGCATTTATGAACTAGAAAGGGCTGGTGGTGAGTGTCCTGGCTTGAAACCTGGATGGGCAATGGGGCAGTGAAACTAAGTGGCCAAAGCAAAGGAAATAATCAAATGATGAAGTTTGTTGAGGTTTCACCGGGCATCCTGACTGCAGATCCCTGGGCAGCCTGAGAGTGGTGCAGACGTGGTGTGCTGGGGAGGGCGGCTCAAGCAGAGATGCCCTTCTGAGGGCCCCAGGGGGTCAGAGCTTGCATTGATTAATCACAGGGAAGAAGTGAGGCCTCCCAAGGTACACTCACAGAACGGGAAAGTGCTCCAGTGGGCTAGCAGAGCCCTGGAAACTGCACCACCGAGGACGCCAACCTGAGAACAAGAGCCCGGTCTGTAAGAGCGGCCTCTGCCTCCGGGGAAAGCAGTGGGTTCATGAACTCTGGCAGCAGAGGCTGTAGCACAGTGCAAATTCCACCTCAAAGAAGTTGGAAGAGAAGGAGCCGGTCAGTGGAGTTCTGTTGATTTGTCTGTATGTTTATTTTAAACAGACAAGGAAGTGCATGTTTGTACATGTAGGCAAAAGGACTGACAGTGGTGTTGAAGGGGGAGAAATGAGAGAAGAGGTGAGCGGGCTTTCTTTTCTTGCCTCTGTCAGTGGCGCAGAGTGCTGGCTCAGACGTCAACGGTGAAGCCAGTCGCTGGGAACTCGGTGTCACATGGTGAGATGGGACACATCTCTCCTTACCCAGTGGACAGATGGCTCCAGTCCTTGGACGCCAGGGCACCTGGCAGCCACTGGGGCTGCTGCAGATGTCGCAACCCAGTCGACAAGCATGGGGTCACGCTTTTGGCTTCTAAGGGCAGCAAAGCATTAGAGAAATGCTGCCAACAGTGGTGGCTGTTCAGCATCGAGACATTTTTATCAATGTCCCCCTCTGCTTTAATGGCATCTTTATAACCAGCGTTGTACAAAGTTTTGTTGTTTTCAGTGCAATGTTAAATTTACTGATAGTGGCTCGGGTTTGACATCGAAGCACTTATCAGAAACAAACAGGTGCCAGCCTCACTGACACAGTCTCTGTGTTGTTTATTTTCTTTGTTTGAAGTTCAGTGCCCACTCACCAGGACCCAGGGACGGGACGTGTCACACAATCCTGCTCGTTGTTAAACAATGAAGCTGACCATCTGACCAGAGTTCAAGTCGTAGGTCCCTTTACCCCTGTAAAATGAAAGTGATGGTTGATCGGTGGATGGTGGATTAATTATTGATTGAGGCAAGGGCTAATGTCACTACAATCCCTGGCTGGCCTCGAACTTGTGGGCTTGAGGAACCACCAGGTCTCAGCCTCCTGAGCAGCCAGGACCGCAGGTGGAGCAACCAGAGAAAGCATTTGGATGTGCCTGTCAGGTGACAGAAGAGCCCGATAAATGACCCAGGATTTCCTTGTAAAACCCTGTATCTGTGATGATAAACTATAAGTTACGTGCAAGAACCTGAACACCTCCTGCTCCTTCTGCTTGATTGGGCTAATGTTCTTGGGGACCTGCAGTGACTTTACGTCAGAATAGCTAAGGCAACAGCAAAAACCCAAAACAGAAATTACGCAGTTCTGACTTTATAGTTTTTAAAAGTCTTTAAATGTGATTCTGAGAAGATACATTTAAAAAATTCTCAAGTCTCACTTTTTCTTAAACAGACCTCAAAATTGTTATTTAACCTCAAATGCTGCAGAGTGCTAATGGTTGGATTTTGTGGAAAAGGCTTCCAAAAGTGGGCAGTTTTTTTCCCCTCCTTCCCTTTCTCCCCTTCCTTTCTTCTTCCCTCCCTGGCCACCTCCCTGCTTCTCTCTTCTGCTCTCCTCCCTTCTCTTCTTCTTCTCTTTTCTCCAGTGCTGGGTGGAATCCAGGTGCTAAAGCCAACCGAGAACCCTGACTAAGGCGAATTTCCAGCTTTGGGACTAGACCCTCAGGTTCACCTCCTCGGGTCACCTGGACTGTGAGTCCCATCAGTGGATACGGCTGCCCACACACTCCATTTGTACAGAACCTAGCAGTTCCCCAAAGTTCTTAAAGCTTGCCATGAGTTGCCCTTGGCCATATCCCATGAAAGACACCCACTTATCTCACAACAGAATGTGTGCTTGTCAACTAAATAGGACACCCTAGTCAGCTTATGCATGAGGATCTACTGGGGGATGGGCCCTGCTACAATGGAGACACAAGAGGGCTGTGCTTTATGAAGGTGCCACAGAATACGGAGAGGCGCACACGCTGGTCTTCCTGCCTGGAGTGCGTCACACTGGCTTCCCATGCTCAGCCACTGCCGGTGCCCCAGAAGTGACTGTGGGGTGCCCTGAAGGAAGCTGTCCCTCTCTGTCTCTTCCACCTTACTCCCTGGCTGCCTCAAATGCGTGTCCTGTTGCATACAGACTAGGCAGCAGGTCACGTGGATTGAAGGTTCCTGACGTGGCTTCCTGATCGTCTGCACCTCGGCAGAGCAGGCAGCAGTACTCGTAACCTTAGGGCTTGCTGCCAGGAGATCACTAGACACAGAAGCAGACTTGTTGGCAGAGGAGCCCAGGGGTGCTGAAGAGGTTGGCCTCGCGATGGCCTAACGTGGGGCTGGCACACGAACACGGACTTGTGGTGATGTGCTGCTTGCTCAAGTAATACGGTGCAGAAGAGGCACAGGGCGTGGGTAGGGAGCGATTTGCATAGACCTCCGCACATCTAGCTTGGGAGGTTGGCTTAAACCAGGGCGCATGCGCAGGGAGACGATCAAGCCTTCTGGAGCCGGGAGCTTTTCCCTTCCTGGTTTACGTGTCCTGGTAGCGGTGGCAGATTTGCTATGGTCTGTATTTTGGCCACCTCTGCAGACAACTTTGAGAAGCTCTTACTGCAATGTTGAGAATCTACTTTGAAAATATTCCAAGGCAGTACCAAGCGGGGAGGGCAGCACAGTGCCCTCTGGGAAGCCGATGCTCCGGCACTGCCATCCTAAGAGAACAGTGGCATCTCTCACCAGATGCACACCCTTGCCACTGGTGGCTATGCTAATAACTGCGAAGCTGTGCATTGGTTCATTAAGGATAGCAGGGGGCTGATGGCTCTCAGATAAAAATCAATGCTTCCATCTACTTTCTGTAAATCAGTACTTCTCCTTTTGTACTGGTTTTATTTCTGATACTTCTTTCTTAAAATTAACCTTTTTGAACTT
This sequence comes from Octomys mimax, assembly GCA_002564305.1. Classification (NCBI taxonomy): domain Eukaryota; kingdom Metazoa; phylum Chordata; class Mammalia; order Rodentia; family Octodontidae; genus Octomys; species Octomys mimax. Next base: position 19,374 of record NDGM011197778.1, read on the forward strand.
AAGGAAGAGTAAATGAAACTGTAAAATGAAAAGAAAGATTTTCTCTCTACATTTGGCCTGAGGAGACTTACAGCCTTTTTCTGAATCCTAGTCAACTGGATGGCTAGGATCTTATAGTGAGAAGGGACTGTATGTAAAGAATTCTTTGGGGCTGGAGGTACAGCTCCGTGGTATGCACAAGGTCCTGGGTGTTTTCCAAGCAGTGAAAAAAGAGAGAAAAGAATTAATACATAAGAAGCAGCATGATAATTACTAAGTGGTGCAAGACTTAATGCCCATTGTTGAATTTCCATTTCTTGTCATCTAGTAAAGTAGGGCAGGATTAGTACTAACCTGAACTCTTAAGAGAACTAGTTAAGAAGCTAAGTAAGCCTGCCAATGGAATCTATACAAACTATCCTAGAAAACTGTCCAAACTCTCAGGGATGGAAAAGGGATGCAAACTTCAAGTGTGCCTTTCATATTTTTCTTCCTTTGACATATTTGAAACACAGGATCTGGGAATAAAAAGTCACCTGGGCAAAGTTGTCACTGGTCATTTGCTTGCCCCTGGCTGCTCTCTCTCCATTTGGAAATGGCTTCTTGATTTATGGCTTTCTAACTCTCAGCAAATGTCAGCAAAGCTGCCACCCCAGAGGATCGCCTGTCCTGTCTGTATGGCATGGCAGCTCTGTCCTCACTGTCCTGGCCAGTTTAGGCCTCTCAGCTGTGAATAGGATCCCAGTCACACTTAGAATAAATCCCTGTGAAGGCGCGTGACTGCATGCATATTGGAGTTTCTGTGTACAAGGAGGAATCTTGGCAAGTCGAAGTGTTGCCGAAGATGTTTTCCAAGCCCGGGATCTAGCTGAGGGAGAGCATGGCCCAGTTGTTACGGTACCAGATTTCAGGCCAAGGCTGCCTGGCCTTGAACTCTCCTTGCAGGATTTATTAGCCACATGTCTTTGGGCTAGTAATCGTGATCCTTTAGGGTCATCGATGTCTTCTCTTGTAAAATAGGACTCAGCATGTGCCAGGGACTATTCAGTACGGGCCTCTGCTATCAGTATAACACTATATCTGTTAAGGCCTAGAAATGGAAATGCACAATTTGAAAAGTGCCATGAGGGGCCAGGGAGATGGTTCAGTGGAATAAGTGCTTCCCTGGCAAGTACAAGGGCCTGAGTTCAATCCC
>NDGM011197781.1:0-10698 GCA_002564305.1 Octomys mimax
GAACTCAGGCCCTTGCACTTGCCAGGGAAGCGCTTACTCCACTGAGCCATCTCCCCAGCCCCTAATTATCTTCTCTAATGCAAGTACCTTTTTTTCCATTTCAGCATCTTGTTTGTTTTCTATGTGATACTTCCTACCCTTCATTTGTTTGTTCAGGCTGCCTGCCTCTTTAGTATCTTACCCTCCATGAAACTAACACATGTGATTTTTTTGTTTTACCCTCTTGGCAGGGTCACTGGATGAACAGTATGATCTCAGTATTAGTTGAATGAATCCATGAATAAAAAAATAACCAAGTGAATGAATAAAGCTGCAGTGAAGAAGTTAAATGCTTTGCCTGAGTTCACAGAGCTAGAGAATGACAGAGGTGGGATTCAATGTCCGCCACTACCATTTTACTTATATTAAGTAAATATATACATGAGGTCAATTGAAGGTCTAAGATGTAAGCAGAGACACTGACAGAGGACTCAGGGGCTCTGAACTGAGAAGAAACTCCTATTCTTGGGTATAGCCTAGCAGCTACTTCCTAGTTTAGAACACAGGCAGCCCCTAGCTGAAAATAGCTTGGGATACCTGCTATATATACTAACCTGCCTCCCATTTCCTTCTTTCCTTCTCATCTTTGATTTCTGACCTCCACTACTCTTTTCTGCTCCACAGCAAGGGGAAGAGTAGATACTTCTTAGATCCTAGACGCTGTACATACTCACACAACCAGGCATCACTAGTAAGAGTTAGAAGGGACTGGGGAAACAAACTCCTGAGTTGGTGGAGAGGCACACAAGCCAGAGCCAAGAAACTTCATTCATTACCCACATTATCCATTCATCATCCAACTTTGTCCCTGGAAGCTGCATAGCCAGATATCAGTTGTTCCTCCTGATATTGGACCACCTGGGAGAAAAGAAAGATTAAATTAGTGAGGGAACTGGCTGTCTTGTAGGGCTTTCCCCTCATCCTGGGCCAATGGGAGAGAGACAAACATAGTGACCAGCGCTTCTGTCATGGGAGACACTCAACACATTATTGCACTCATAGGTGACTCTTTATATGAATTTTTAAAATTCCTCTTCATTAATAGTGACTGTTTCCCTTAAGTTCCTTCTGTGAGAGAACTTTAGCAGGGAAGCTCTGACTCATAGTGTTGTGAATATCACTGTTTCTTTCCTATATAGTTCAATTATTATATTGAGATTTAAATATGCTTTCCTGCTCCTTTTCATGGGGGGATTGCCAGGGACAGGGCAAGTCTGCAGACAACCAGCTTTGGGATTCACAAGCCGGTGAGATTGAAAAATGTGCATATGATGCTCACCAAAATGTTTTTTAGTGAAAAAGTAGCAGATGGAATTTGTTATCTTACTCTGGGGAGAGAGTACTGCAGAATCTCCTTCTCCATGTGTGGGATGGATCAGGGGATTTCCTGGGGTGTGAGTGGATGTGAATTACTTCCTGCGCACAGGTTATGGAATATTAAGGGACCCTTCATGTCTCTTTCTTCTAGAAATAGCATCCCCATATTGCTGTATAAATTTCTTAGGTTTTCTCCTATCAAAGCATATGAAAATAAAGAACACTGGTATTAGCGGTAGTTAGAAAGAATCTATACATCTCACAGCTTAAGATGATTTCACATCTTTCACCGGAGTTTTTCCTTTGCTTCCTTCTCGCATCCTCTCCTTTCCTTTCTAACCTCCTCTCTCTACCTCTACCTCTACTTCTGTCACTACCTCTATCTCTGTCAACTCTGCCTCTGTATCTCTCTCCCTGTTTTTTTTTCTTTTTCTCGTTCTCTTTCTTTTTCTCCCTCTTGCTTTGTTTCTTTCATCCCTTTTTTCTAACATATATTTATTTCTTCTGAACAACTGCCTATCTTTGGGACCCTCCCTAACATCTCTTGGCAACATTAAAATGAGTGTGTTTTAACCCTAAACCGTGCAGTGAATCTACAGATGCAATATCTTGGTAATGGTCCTCTTGTATGGGTTGGGTCATCTGTTGGACCAAATGTGCAGTTGAAGAGAGTTAGTTCCGTGTTCCTCAGCATCATTAGGATTGGTCCAAGAGTATTGGCAGCTGGGAATTTGGCTAACTGGACTTTTAACCTCCTGCATAAAGTAACTGGGAAGTCTCTTATCAATATGGGTGTCCAGATGAGCTCCCATTAAGTGTCTCAAATTTCTTTCCCTTGTCCTCACCCTGCTCTCACCTCCTGCCAAGTCCTCCCATGTATCCTGGAAGACCCCAAGGAGTGTCTCATCTCACACACCTGCCAGTCAGGCATCTATCTGGCTCCACTCCACCCTCCCCTGTACTGCATCCCCCACTCAGAACAGGTGACAGGAAGCTCCCTGTAGCTGCTGCTGATAATGTTGGTGGTGACAGCACAGTGCTTGTAACATGCAACACAGTGCTTATAACATTGCACCACCTTCAAGGAGCCTGGGCTGAGGGCTGGCTCAGGGGAGCAGGAGACAATGATCCTCATTCTACTTCTGTGCTACTTTGATATGGACAAGACAGGCTGCCTTGGGTCCAGGCAATTATACTGCTACAAAAATTGTTGCTTATGCCTCTAACCCTCACCCTTATCCCCACCGGAGAAGAACTCAGTCCTAGCAACCAGCTACACGAAGAAGCTAGAGTTTGTCCTCAATTCTCCATGTCCATGTCCTCCTTCTAAGCCTGTACAAAACAAACAAAAAAGTAAGGAAACCAATGCATCATCTCTCCTCACTCCCAAAAGAAGAGCTCTCATGGATACTGCCAGGTAAAACCGTTACACACAGAATAGTTCCAAATGCTGGGTTTGATCTTTGTGTAGCATGGACACCATTCTGCCATGCACAAAGTCTACACTTTGTATGGTAGCCCCTCTGTCCAGGATCCAGTCCCTGCAGAGGACTCTACCATCTCCCTCCCTCACTGTGCCTTAGGGAGACTGCACAGTGAGCCCCGCTTGCCTCCTCCCCTTGCTCCTTCAGCAGTTCTGCTAAAACTACAGTAATGTTATACAACAAGCGGCCTTCAAACTTCATGATTCAAAAACAATCATTTATTCTCCTCCTTATATTTGGATTTGGCTGACTAGACTTGATCTCAGGCAATAGACTGGGTCCAGATCTACTCCTTATGTTTTCTTGCTCCTTGTTAGACCACCAGGAGAGCCACGGCATTTTCTTCCCATGGCAGAAGAAAAAGAAAGGCCACCCAACAGCACAAGCACATTTCCAGTTCCTGCTGTGTCATGTCTACTAATCTCCCATCAGGCAAAGCAGGTCACATGGCCAGGCCCAAGGTCAGCCGGGGAGGGAAGTGTGGAAGGACACAGGGGCCAGCACTAGGGAGGACAGGGAGTGAATATTTGCCAAATGATAATCTAATCTTCCACAAAGCTCAAATCCAAATTTACATGGTCAGTAAACATGCCATCAGATGTAGCCAAGATTTTTCCTGACACAGTCTGTTTGTGTGGGGGACACGTTCATGTGCATGTCGTAGGACCATGTGTACAAAGATTTCACATCAAAGCTTTACTGTTTGGCTCTTTGGTAGCTCCCAGCTGACTCTGTTTGAAGCAGTTATCACTCAGTGAGGGATTGCTGGCTTCCAGAGCCAACTCAGCCTCTTCCTTAAAGGAATCATGCCTTTTTCTCTGCCCTGTATTCTGTTTAAGTTGCCTAGACCTCCTCTCTCTCTCTGTCCCTCCTCTTTCAACCCTACTTGGTTCAGACTTCCATCCCTGTCCCAAAATATTTTTCAGAAGCCTATGATGGCTTTGAAGATCCAAAGAAAGATGACAAGGCCTTGTCCTACTTCCAGTAGTCATGAGTGTACGTGTTGGAGCAGGAGGCAGACAGAAATGAGGTGGGGGATAACATTATCCCTTGGAGTAGAGTAGTAGCTAAATAAGTCAGCAAGCCTCTTGCCATGCACATGAGCCCTTCCTGCAGCTGAGGAGGGGTACAGTACTCTATGTGTGGGGGCCCCTTTTCTCTATTATTCTGCATACCTTTGGATCTGAAATAGTCACAAAGGAACATTCTTTCACAAAGACAATGACATTGTTTTAGTCCTGTGCTTAATTTTTTAAAGTCAATATTTGCAGAAAACATAAGCACAGCATGATGTTGCCTTAGAGTTGTTGATTAATCCCTTTCTGAAGCTTCCCTTCTCTGAAGTTCCCTATTTTCAGCTCATCATTAGTCCCGTAATGGGGTGTGTGCCTGTTTGTGTGAGTGCATTATCACATTGCCCCAAAGCCTAGTAAAGACGTAACTCCTTGTTGCCGTCCTATGCAGTAACTAGCACAAAAGTTTAGGATTGACTTACCCCAGCCCCCTTGGGAAACAAGGACCAGCCACAAACACCTGAGAGAAGTAATGGTGGTACTGGTGCGATCTCCATCCCTGACATGCAGGGATATTTGTCATCTGTTTAAGAAAATGTAACCATGAAGCATACAGTTCTTAGACACCCTTTTCATGTGCAAACCACAGGAGGTACACGGACACATGAGATGACACAAAAAGAAACACTGCAAGTTGGTGAAGCCTTGAATGACCTTCAGCGGTTTACACTTCAGGGGACTGAAACTGCCAGGCTGATCCCCAGGAATCTTTCATTGTGCTAAAACCCCTTCTCTGCCCACCCTGGCTACTGGATGCCAGCAAGTGGATTCAGGAAAACATGCGGAAAGCTTTTCTACAAAAGAAAAGGGGAAAGATTTTCAGCTTCCTAACAACTTTCCATTCCTCCTTTCTAGAGGTTTAAACAAATTTTAATCACCAATCCCTTGGGCCATTGATTTTCAACCCATCCACTACCATGTAAGATAACTTTCATTTTTCTCTCTGTTTATATGATTGCTTGTGTAGCCTGCAGACTTTCAGAGAGATGTAACATTGGTTTCCTTCAAATATTACGGCTTTATTTTATTTTCCATTTCTAAAACGTAAAGTCTGAGTGTCTTAGCTTGGGACCATTAAGTGCCAAGAAATTAGCTGAGTAAAGTGGCTCATAGAATTTGGGACAATTATAGCTTCTTTCAAAGCAGAAAAGAACTTCGAAGTCAAGGTCATTCAGTAAATCTCCTATGGAATGCAAATTCTATTAAGTTTTACAAAACCCTTTTTGCTGGGAAAGAAATAAACATTAACTTACAAATCATTTGAGAGGTCATGCAGATTTCTTGGGCAAAGACCTCCCCCAAGTTTCTGCCTGTCTCTTCAAGCAAACCGTCAGCTGTTGATAGCGTCCTGAGCCCTCCTTCCTCTCATCCAGAGCTGGGCCCACAGGACTTGCAGCACACTTGATTCCAATTCTTCTGTGCCAGCATATCTGCTAATGTCCCAGGCGGCTTTCTTTACAGCCGTGTGATCATCTGTGTATTATTAACTAACCGCAAATTAAAGTCATTACTTGGTGCTTAATTTTATGTAACATTTCTTTGTAATGTGTACAAAAGAAATTTGTTTTTAACAGGAGTTTGGTAAATAGTATATGCCATGATTAATTAGACAATATAATGGGTGTGCTGATTTGAAATTAAATTCAGTACAACAATTTTCTTAAAAATCATTTATTAAGTGACATTTCAAGGTAGACGAGTTGTGTTTTGTTTTGTTTTGTTTTGTTTTGTGGGGGTTTTTTTTGTTCTTTTAAAGGAGGAAGAGAAGGAGTTGCTCTGCAATGATAGACCTGGTGCCCTATCTCAGATGGTTGCTGGCCTTTGCCAGTTACAGGTCTCGTTCGTTTTTCTCAAATCTACAGACACTGTAACGAACCGCGACATTTCAAGAGGCATTTTAAATCCATTTAGAAATGAGGCTCAGCATAAATGAGTAAACCAACAGAGAATCAAATCCTTAGATACTTGGGGTCAATTATATGGCAGGATAGTTCCCTCCCACCTGCTCCATGTGCTCTTTCTCCTTTGACGTGCCATGCACGTTCCTACCCAAGGCCTCCACACTTATTTCTTCTGCCTTGGTGCGGCTCTCTCTGGGTCTTCATGGGGCTCCCATCGTAAGAAAGTTGTCTGACCAGGCGAGCTGAGGAAGTTGCCTGCCCTAGGGGTGGTCTCTCATCACATCGCAGAATGAATTCCCTTCTGTACTGTGCTAGCTCTGTATTTCTCCATTGTTCTTCCCCTGGCTTCTGCTATAGAAAGTGAAACTCATCAGGAGCAGGCTCCTGTCTGGTCCTCTCTAATATCCACCACGTTAGTAGGCGCTTAGTGAATCTCTGTGAAATTAATGCGTGGATTGCACGGTACTACTCAGGGGCCAAAAACTTGCTAGGCTCTTGACAGAGAAGTACAACTGCTTTCCAAGTTTTCTTAAAGGAGCAGAAAGAGAAATTTAGGTTGCATTGGCTAGGCATGAGATGCTTTGCAATGAAATAAATATTTAAAATGTGAACAAATCTGATCATGGGAAGGGAAGGGGATTGAGGCTACTGCTACACCAAGTGCCATCTGGGAAGGGAGCCTCTGGTCAGTCGGCTCTCGCTGCCCTCCTAGTCCTAGCACCCTATTGAACTGTTTCCATTAGAAGGACTTTGTCATGTCACTATCTTGAAAAACTTCTGGTGCTCTAGCCAAGCCAGCTTAAAGAAGATCCAACTAGTCAAAGATGGGATAATTTGAGTATCAGTATAACAACAAAGAAAATGCACTGGCATATATCAAGTGTATTGCACAAATGTACTGTGATACCAGAAAAAGTAAACTCGTTAATCACTCTTACAGAATGCTAGGGAGGGCCGGTGAGATAGCTCAGTGGATTAAGTGCCTGCTTAGGCAAGCGCAGGGACTGGGGTTCGGTTCCTGGCACCACATACCATGAGGGCCCTGCCAGTGGGTGTGCTGAGCCGGCCACAGAGGTGGCGATTCTGGGTGTGGTGGTGCACACCTGTAATCCCAGCGCTGTGGAGGCTGAAAACAGGAGGATCAGTATGAGTCTGGGCTGCATAGTGAGACCTTGTACCAAATATATAAAAAAATGGAAATAAAAAAGAAACAATGCTAGAGAGTCAGCTTATTATTTAAAAACTGGCCTCAGCCTAAAAAAGACAAAGAGAAGCTTGTTGGTATAGTATTTTTCTAGTTAATAATTCATTTGGGAATGGTAGAATTAGGATATCAACATTTTGCACTCTCATGATAAGTAAAAAAAATGGGTAATCAAAGACAGGGAAGAGAGAGATGGAGTGGGATGAACTTCATCGGAGCTTCCCTGCCCAGATCCATCTGGACAGAGAGTGGTACACTAGCAATGGAGTATGGATCTGCAGTTAACTGAGGCTTCCGTACAGTGTGCCCTGTTACTTTTCTAAAATTTTAAAATGTATTTGAGGGTCTCACTAAGCAGCTCAGATTTGTGGTGATCCTCCTCCTTTCAGCCTCCCCAGTGCTGGGATTACAGGCACGTGCCACTACACCTGGACTCTGAGGCTGGCTCAGCCCACCCTGGGGGCAGGGATGGTGTGATATGTGGCACCAGAGATCAAACTGCAGCCCCTGCTCTTGCCTAAGCTTGCTTAAGCAGGTGCTTTAGTTCCCTCAGCTGTCTCACTGCCCTCTCAGTTACTTCGATTAGAAGGTTTTGGGAAAGCTTTCTGTAGGAAGCTTCCTTCCATGGTGGTACAAGGGACCAATCAAAGCAGCAAACAGCAGGCTGTGACACTTTCCTCTTGAAGGACAATAATCCTGTGTAAAGTCCAAGCAAATCAAGCATCAGAGCAGAGAGTGGCCGTGGGGTACAGAAGTAAGGAGGTTGTTACCAGATCCAGACAGTTTCAGATCTTCCTGGATTCTCAACATTCAGTTGAAGTGATTATGGCCATTCAAGGTTAAATCTATTTTCTGACCAGTGTTGCAAAATGGCATAAGAAGCTGATCCTTTGGAAGTATGTCTGTGGCCTCGATGTTCCTTCCTGGCAGTGCCTTCTGCAGTTCAGAGGCAGAGTTGGTGCCCTGTTGATGCTCAGCCACTCTCAAATGGCAAGAAGACTTTCTTGGAAGAAGGGAACAATCTATCCATTTTCAGTTGGCCCAGTGTTAATGAGATAGCTGCTCCCAAATTTGCTGTCTCTACCTGTTCAGAAATGATTTCTGATTTTGACAGTGTCCAACATACCATGTTGCAGTGATCGCTTCAGGGTTTCTTGCTGATTGTGGAGCCTGCCTCCCACTGTGGTGTGGCAACTGCTCCGTGTTGAATTTATCTGGACAGTCATAGCATCCTTCATGGTGGCAGTAGCCTTTCTGACTCTGTCAGCCATTTCTTACCACTTTCCATCAGACTGGATCATATCAGGTCTGTTACCAAGGTCATCTTGACTGGGTGTCGTTTCATGCCAGCACGATACTGCTCTTGGAAGATGCTTTTCTTATCAGGTAGCTAGATGGATAGAAATGTTTTAAGAGAAATAACAGAGTCCATAGCCTATGCCACTTTCCCAGACAGCTGTTTTCTACTCAGCCTCAGGCCCCCAGAGTTTATGTTCCAGGGGACAGGACTCAGCTAGTTTGTTGATGCCTTCATGATCCTCTTGCCATCAGGACTATGTATCTGGCCCCTTTAGCCTGGAAGAGTTGAGCCCAGTCATCCAGAAAATGTGGCAGAAAAATGCTGTGAGCCACAGACCAGGATTGGTGCAGCTAAGTTGGGTGGGTGGTTGGCCTGCATGGAGGACTGGCCCTTCCATGCCACCAGAAACCCTCACTGCCAAGGTCAACACTAGAACATGTCCATAGACAAACACCTCAATGTGACTGCGACAGGCAGGAAGTCAAGCTTGGCCAATCCTGGTCTACCTGGCCAGAGCCCCCAGCACCCCACAACCACCAGGAGTGGCAGCAGTTTTGGGCCATTGTTGCTGAATGAGGCCTGTGACCGCCTCTCAGGAACTTGGGAACATGAAAATTAACCAACTTTTAATGAACCAATTGTAAGGAATGCCCTTTGTTTGTATCGTGATTCAAGCAAATAAACAGCTTTGCCCGTGTATGGCAATGGCTGCAGGAAAGCAAGGCCAATATGGCACCAGGAACCTGGCTAGGCCCTGCCACAGAGCTCGGGGAGAGCAGAGAGCACCGGGCTAAGACGTTAGCAGAGGGCAAAAGCGCAGGCCCGCCGAGCTGCTGCGCACCTTCCCACCTATGCAGGACTTGTCACAGCATCATTTATGACCAGCTGTCTCCAATCTTTCCCTCAGGGAAATGGTTTGGTCTAAATAAACTCTCAGAATAGGGATCCAGAAAAAAGATTAGCTGTATTAAACCAGGCACTTCCATTCAACTAAAGATAAAACAAAAGAGGAAGGAGACGTATCTCCAAATTCAATTCTCCTATCATCTGTTATATTTTATGGCGAACTTATGTCATTCACAAAAGAGATGAAGTTTCCCCAGGGGAGACAGCAGGTGTACATTTCCTCTCAAGGTTATTTAATTGCTGTCAGAAAGACATATGATTAACAAAACCAAATGCTGGAAATATGAAGTATAGACAATTTTAAAGTTGTTTATATAGTTGATTACAGTATACCATACAATGTGTTTATTTGCCATAAACCTGCCTATCACAAACTGTTTCCACACCTGTGTGTCGGTTCTCACTAGCCCACCACTGCTTAGCTGTGCTTAACTCCCCGGCTGTGGAATGCCCAGCAGCAGAGGCAGAAGGTTGCTTCTCCTGGGGACCTCTCTGAGGTTCTTCCATACACCAGCTTCATATGGGCGCTCTGATCCCTTCCAGCTGGGGCTGAAGCCTGTTGACCTGTAGTGTCCCCCACTGGGTGGGAGCCTCAGAGCACCATGGAAGGAAAATAGTATGGGAAGTGTCAAGCTTCCTGGGTCCTCACTGTCCTCCATGACATTGTTGCTGAGAGTGAGCCTGAGCTGTGAGTGTGAGAGTGGGCCTGTCCTCAGCTGGCTACTGGATTGACAAGAAGCACTTAAGGTGTGGAGAACAACTGGGCAGCATACGTTTATGTCTGTTGAATCATAATAAAAAGGGGACTTGAATTTTATATACATTGTTTTTTATTTGCACGTTAAGTTACTTTTATCACACTTTACCAAATACCAGTTGGTGACAGATTGTACACAAAGAAAGAAATGACACTTCCCGCAGATAGTTCTGAAGCACTGTTTTATGGAGACAGCCTGGTGCAGAGATGCCAGGGCTTCCCTCTGATGCTCTGATGGCACTCAAAGGCCAGCTGTGGCAAAAGTGGGCACCCACAGCCATGGCCTCCCAACAGGTCGCTCACAAGCAAAATGCAAATAGCTCGTGGACTGCACATATACATGGTCCACTGCCAAGGAGTGGCAGGTCTAAGGCAGCCGAGCCAGCTGAGCCCTGGTCACAGCCTGGCTCTTAGTCATTCAGTATTGGCAGTAGTGTTAATCAGAGAAGGAGAGGGAGGAGAGGGAGAAAGGAAGGGGGAAGAGTGGGTGAGGGGGAGGAGAGGGAGAAGAGAAGGGTTATATAGAGCAAGCTATCCTGAATGCTTTATAGACACAAAATAACAAGTGACATTCTGTTCTCTTTAAGGTGACATGCTGTATGCTACAAGGACGTGGGGAAAGTCAGCATCAAGTCTGCTTACAGTGATTCCTTGGGTAGCTGTGAAAGTTTTCTAGTGACCGATTTTTTTTCTTTCTCTCTTCTCTTTTCTTTTTTG
>NDGM011197785.1:0-15442 GCA_002564305.1 Octomys mimax
CGGCGCGCCCGCCCGCTCTGTCCAGGGGACCCGGACCATTGGGTGAAAAAGTTCTGCCCAGCCCAACCGTGAGCCTAAGGATCACCAGGCGGCCGGGACTCCAAGCCCCCTACTCCTTACCTGGGTCCCGGAGGCCGTGAAGCGCGCCGGTCCCATCTGCGCCGCAGCCGGCTGGAAGGAGCCCTCTCCGGCCGGCCCGCTCCCCTCCCGCCCCTCCCTGCCCCCCACGGGTGTTTGCCCAGCGGCAAGCGGGCTCTTGCAGGTAAGTATATAAGTTACTGTACTGTGTGGGAGGGTCACGATCTTGGTAATTGCTGCTTCCCCAGCTTAACCCCTGCGCTCCTGCCTTCCAACTTGTTGAGGACTTGTCGGGCAGCGGGCGAGCGAGCGAGCGCGCCCGAGAGCGCTGGGCGGGAGGGGAGAGAGGTCCTCCGGGCAGCGAGGGGATGCGCGATAGCGAGCAGCGGAGTTCGGATGTCCCCCTGGCAGCGGTTTTCATTGGATAGGTCTTCCCCCCACCCTCGTCATCCCCTGGCTTTGCACCCCCCCGCTCCGTCTCCCATGTAGGGGACGTCTCCAGGCGAAGTCACGATTCCTTCTCAGTTCGGAATGAACTGTGACTAGAGCCATGACGCAGCCAGCGCGCATTACTCACTTTTTGCAGTCACGACTTGGGAATCCGTGCTGGTTCCAACCAAAATCACACCGCTACTATTGAATTATTTAATAGGGTCCGGCTCGGGGAAGGGGGGTAAACTTGTGCATTGTGCCTTGCAAACAGGAGGGGGAGGGGCGAGCTCAGTGGAGGCAAATAAGCACGGGTGGGGGGGGTTGGCCCTCACTGTCCCCTTCAGGACTATTGGAAACCTCACACCAGCAGCAGGCTCCACGTGTTACAAGTGCTTTATGCACTTCCTCCCCTCCCCACTCGGACGCTCCCCCCACACCCGCTCTTCCCTCTGCAAATGTGGCAGAATTTGTAAACACAACCACGCAACTTGCGGGACTAAGAGGGGTGAGGCTCAGAAAAGGGAACGAATGGGTCCCATTGAAAGCCGAGGAGGCCGAGGTGTGGGCCGAGAGGCTGAGTTGTCAAGACAAAGTGTGGGTTGCAGCCTTATTTGTGTTATTCTTTACCACATCAGAAACGGCCCTTGTTACTATTAGGAGTTGACAAATACTCAGCCTCTACAAGGGGGCCTTTTAGATAGGGACTTCTTCAGACTTAAAAATAAATCAACCAACCCTCTCCAAGCCCCTAGGGCTTTGATCCAGCCTGGAGGTCAGGTCACTAAAGCCTGGGGCTGTTGCCAGGTAGACAGGGTAGAGTAGCTAGGCTGCCCTTCTGTACCCCCTGCAGGCTAGCCTCACAGGTACTTACCTTCTTCTTCTTCTTCTTTTTTTTTTTTTTTTTTAACCCTATGTGTAAAATGTCCTGACATGCACGCAAGCCTGCTGCAGATCTGCAAAAGTGCTTCATTGCCCCCACTACCTACAACCCACCCTTGTGGGCCAGTTTGAGGACACACTCTTATTATCCCTCTGAAGAGTTAATCAGTAGGAATGTCTTTGTGTGCGCGTGACACTCATCCCCCCCCTCTCGCCTCTGATAACCTTCCTCCCTCCTCACCTGTCTGGCTACAGGTTCAGCCAAGTGTCTGGAGCTGATCCCAGCGAGTCTCTGGGCCGAGCCCACGACCCGCAGAGGAGTCATGCCCCCCTCAGTAACAAGTGTCAACTTGGGAAACACCCCTCCCCGATATTCCTCAGAGCTAGTTTGCAACCCTCGGCTTTCAGGCACCCAGGCGAGGTTCCCAAGCCTAGATTCTCTGCGCATGGCGCTTGCGACTCCTGTGCTTTGGCTTCTAATTCACGCATTCTACCAAGTCATCTAGGGCTCCTCTGACTAGGATGCAAAGGAAATGGAAATAATAAGAAAAAGATCCTTATACACATCTCTACACACCTCCCCGGAATTGCGGAATGGGGGCGAGACACGAAGTAGGAGGGGATGAGGGTCCGAAAAAAGCAACCTATAGCCTCTTCTTTTGAGAGTCACCATCACCAGGGAGAAATCTTTCAAACCCACTGGCGGGAAGGTGTGAGAGCCTGAGAATGGAGACCCAGACAGCGCCCAGACTGCAGGGAGACACGGCGAGCACTGGCCTTCCGTTCCTGGAGCGCTGGGCCTTGGCTCATCCTCGAATCTAACACTTCGCTCCCTCTCCTTTAAATTTTTTTCCTCTTTCCTTCCCACTCACCCCTCCTTTCCCCAAAGCGCTCACCGAAGTCACGACTATCCCCTTTGAACATCCTTAACTCCCTCCTCTCCGGAGCCCTCTCCAGCATTCAGGGCGGGGCTAACCGCTGCCGGCGCCACCCCCGCCCCCTGGCGCTGGGAACTGAACTCGCAGAGGGACAAGGATTTTTCAGCACCAGGCTTCCGTGGACAGCTACCGAGTCCTGGGCCAGAAGAGGGTATTGGTCCTGATTCCCAACCAGAGCAAGCCCAGAGGTTTGTGAAAGAAATAGGCATTTTCCACTCTCTTTACCTCCCCAACCGCATGCAATTTTGATCTATATTGCACTGCCTTCATTAATTTCGCGGAGAGATGGTCCATTAAGTCGTGTCTGGCCACCCTTAACACAGAGAAAACGAGGAGGGGAGGGGCAGTCGGGAGAACAGAGCTCAACAGCGCCGACCCATAACGATAGAGTTGCAGCCGCTATTGATTCAGAGATTTGTCCGGGTTATCCCCGGCTCTGCAAGAATTCCCTCTCTGTTCCTTTGCATGCAGCCCCAAACTCAATATATATATATATATATATATATATATATATATATATATACCCTCACCCCTACTTAATCTCTTTCTCTTCTTTAGAAAGGGGTAAAAACGCAGCAACCCCCCCAAAAAAACCCCAAAACACTAGAACATGCACAAAGTAAGCATCAGCTCATACTTACAGTCTGCGGCATGCACATGACATAATATTACTTACCTAAACGGGAACTCCTTAAGAGAGAGAGAAAGAGAAATATAGGGGGAGGGAACAGAAAGTGGATGAAGAGAGGAGAGAGGAAAGGAAAAATCCAACAATTAATTTCCAGACATAGTTGGGGGTTGGGGAATGCGGTGATGTCCAGGTTTTCTTCCACCCGCGCTGGCTTTTTACCTCAGTACAGCCCTCCGTCTATTTCTGGAACACGATCAAACCCTGGTGCTATTTTTAGCAAGTACTGAAAAAACCTCCACACACAAAGGCATCTCGCTGGAACGCGAGGTCCAAACATTAAATGTGCATTGAATGCCCCTTCCCCACTTTCCCCTGCACCTCCACACTCACTTTGCATTACTGCAGAGGGTGTTTTTCAAAGCAGAAAAATACCCCAATGTTTCCTATGTTCTCCCTCCCTCCCGCCTGTCTCTGCCTGTTGCAAGCTCCTCGCATCTCCCCCAGCAGAGCAGAAGGCGTTGGAGTGGTTGTATTCTTAGAGCTGCATGTCTCCATTGACCAGATTCCCTGCATGCTGGGGAAAGGGGGTTGCTTAGCCCCCTTCCCCAGGAGCTTCCCAGGAAAGCTCTAGAGTCTAATGTTAACCACGATGGAGATTCCCAAAGGAAGGGGGGGGGGAATCATCCATACCCTTCCCACGTTTCCCACCCACGCTTCGCCAAATCGCGTGGTGTTTGCAACACACCGCCTTCGGAAATGTATATTTTGAAAGCTGGATCTGTGTTTGTGTGTGTGTGTGTGTGTGTGTGTGTGTGTGTGTGTGTGTTGCGTTCTAGTAATTCACTACAAGGGGGCTGGAGAAAATAGACTCGGGAAGACAGCGAGCACGGAGCAGCCGCCTTGAGTCTCCTTCGCCAGCCTGCGTCAGTCATCAGCTACTGACGTCACGTGCAGATTCTCCTCTTTGGTGGGTCTGTTTCAGCCGAGCTGAGGCTTTCTGCTCGGAGACAGCGCTTTGTGCTCGGCGCAGCCACTGAGCGGGCGCGGCGGCCGCGGCGGGCGCCACCCCAGGCTCGAGCTGGGCAGCTGCAGACCGCAGCCCGTGGGCGCTCGGCGTGCTGGCCCCGAGGGGCGTGCCCAGCAGGACAGCCCGCTCCCCAAACGCCCCCCGCCAAACTCCGCCCGGTCCGACTCCCGCGCGCGTCCTTTCCCCGCCCTTTCGCGTCTGGCCACTGTAGCAGAGACAGCTATGGCTGGAGCTCGGATTAATTCTGTGTGTTTGTTAGGCAGATAGCCCCGGCTCCGCGAGTGACGCAAATCACAGATTCTAGGCTCCCGCTCTCGCTCGCTTCTCCTGCACCCTCTTTCTCCCTCCCTCCTTCTTTTCCCTCTTCTGTTTCCTGCGCCCACGCATCCTGCTCGCTCTCCCACGGAATCAGCCAGCTACAGCTTCGGAGAGAGCCGTCACCTGAGTTACAGACAGACGGACAGACTCCGAGCAGGAACAGATAACCTGCAATTAAAACGCACTTGCACACAGTCCTCTGCAAGTGGCCAGCAGCCCTTTGGGGGCTCCCTTGTGTGGGGGCAGGGCTCACGAATCTGCCAGCTCGGAGGAGTCCTTAGGAGGGGAGGGTCAGGGCCGGTGGAGGCCGTTTCTCCTTCTCCTCGGCCGCGAGGAGGAACCCCCCCCCCTCTATAAATACCCAAATGGCAGGGCATTATCGAATAAACAACTTTATTTCAATGGAAGGAGGAGGAGGAGGAGAAAATTCAACAAAGACTGCAAATGCTATCTCCAGCGACATGATCAGGCCTTTTAAGGCAAGGTGACAGTTTACCCTTTCTCCCTCTCAAAGACCAGGGGATCTTTCTTTTTTTGCTTAAAATAACATCCCTGAAAAATGAGCTTAATGGATGAGTGCTATTTTTAAGCCAAATTGTCGCTTGTTTCATGAGGGTGACAAAATCCTCTGTGCATTTGTACGTGTCTCAGGGTGTGTGGTGTGTGTGTCTGAATCAGAGGTGGTCAGCAGAGGTGCCACACCTCCGCGTGACAAAGGGGTTTAGGACTAACGGGTAATGGGGGTGGGAAGAGTTCTGGCAGAGCAGAGGAGCTGAACAAAATGGCATGCACCTAAATCATCTTCCCCAAATGTAGGCAGCACCCCATCCACCTGGCATGACCTTTGCCCTTGGGGGACAGGGTGGAAATCAGGGAAAGATTTATTCTCTGAGGTGGGTAGGATCTGTCTCCTTTCTGAATCCTAAGCAACAGCTTTCTCTGTCAATGGTTTTCCTGAATGCCGATAAACAATTATGTGGAGGTTACCACCAGGATTTGGGGCACAAGGCCCCAGAGAGAAGGAGCCTGAGGTTCAGCCCGTGTCTTTCCCCCTTTCATGCCCTCTGTAACTTGCCTTAGAGATTTCGGTTTAAGTCTAAGCTTGTCCAGTCCCCTTAGTTTCTGTCTGTGGCTTAAACTGTGCCTGCGACAGAGAGACAGAGGACGTCTGTTCGGGATGGAGGACACCCTCTGGCAGACCATCAGCAGCTGTTTATTTTTAGCTCTATGAATGCATGTATGTATGCATGTGAGAAGGTTGCTGCAGAGGGGCGGTGAGCAGTCAGGAGAAATATCAATGAGAGGGAGGCGCCGAAGATGGCTTATCGCATGGGGTCATCAGATGGCACCAGGAGACAGGAAATGCCAGCAGGCAGCCTTTCAATGAAGTCTTCTTGGATTGATGAAAATGTCAGGTTAAGCATGTTTTTAAAGAGCAGGTGCAGTTTTAGACCTGCAGCTAGATGTGTGTATGCATAAACTCATGCATGTGCGCACACCCACAGAAACCATGTAGTTTCTATGTGGAACTACATAAACTCTATACAGGAGAGGCCATGTAGAAGAAATAATGGTGCCTGCATTCCATACTATCCTGTGGTGGCTTGGTGCTGTTGAGACCATGGCAGGCTCCTTCACAATGCTGGGCAGCTTTTAGTAAACCTTGAACAAGCTAGAGGTATGCTGGGGATATAAGTACCTTCCTGGTGAGCACAAGGTCCTGAGTTCAATTTCCAGTGTCAAAAAAAATTAATAAGATAGAGCTAGAAAGGGTAAAATAAGCTCAGGCTCTGAACATCTTAACTACGAGAGCAGAAACCAGCACTGCGCTAATCTAATCCCAGTTTGGTGGAATCAGTGTCCCTGCTCTTCTCTCCCAGAAGAGGGCGCCTGTCTGCCTTGTTCCTATCTTGGGAGAATCAAGAGGACTGCCCAGGTTGACTAAGCAAGACTTAGGGGGCTCAGCGGAAACATTTGCAGAAAGTTAGGCTTCCGTAGCCAGCGTCTCCATCTTCCCTACTCCTGAGCCAGGCCTTCTGTTGTGTGCCCAGGCTGCAGCTGGTGACATTGGCTTCCTGAGCTGTCCTACCATCCTCTGTTAAGGGACGTGGTGCCAACTCCTGTCTACGCAGTCAAAGCTAAAGATTGAGGGAATTAATAGATGTGGAATCTGTCCAAAATGAAAACCGCCTTCTGCTTTGCCACCACACCTTGCCCTGGGCCTCTCAAGCAAGAACAGGACTTCTTTCCCCAAAGTTCCTTCTAGAGGGCTGGTGGGCAGCAGGCCCTTTGTCATGTAGTCCTTAAAAACCACCAAGCCTCCTCTCTTTTGGGGTTGGTGAAGCCAAGAAACACCTTGCCTATGTCTACCATAGCCTTCCCAAACACCAACATAAATGTCAGTAGGTAAAGTTTAAGATTTTCTAGAGGACATAAACTCAGTTCTCAGAAAAAAAATCTATCCAAGGGAGTCTATCAGAAAGGAAATCAGGAAAAGGATTCCTCTTTGCCCAAAAGTGTCTTCATTAAGAAACAGCGGAGGGGGCAAGCCAAATAGCTCAGCAGATTAAAGTGCCTGCAAGCAGGCGCAGGGGCTAGGGTTCAATTCCTGGGCCTGCAGTGCCAGCCCTGCCCCCAGGGTGTGCTGAGACAGTAATAGAGACTAGGCATGGTGGCGCATGCCTGTAATCCCAGCTCTTGAGATGCTGTAAACAGGCAGATCACTACGAATCCGACCTAGTAGTGAGACCCTGAACATTCTGTAGACCCTTTTCTAAAAATACAAAAAGAAAGAAAGAAAGAGCAGAACTACTGTGGAGTAAGGAAAGAGAGAAGAAACAGGAAGTTTTGAGATCATCTAACTACACACCAAACAGTGTGCAGGACATCTTAACATAAGTGACCTTAAGGCAACTGGATAAGTGCCATTATATATATGGGCCAGGTACCTGCTCCATGCGTTCAGAGTGCATGAATTGTTCCCACAATCTTAGTTATTATTGTTTCCATCTTAGACTCAGGGGATAGAGGCCAGAAAGTACAAATGACTTGTCTAAAAGCCTTAGAGTTTGAAAACATAAAACTAAGGATAAAAACAGATTGATGGCTATGTTTTCTTTTTCTTCTGTATTTTAGGGAAGGGTCTACAGGGTGTTCAGTGTCTTATTACTAGATCGGACTCATAGTGATTCTCCTGTTTACAGCCTCCCAAGTGCTGGGATTACAGGCGTGTGCCACCACACCCAGTCTCAATTGCCGTCTCAGCACACCCCTGAGGATGGGGCCAGCAAGGCAGGCCCAGGGATCGAACCCCTGGCCTCTGCACCTGCTTGCAGGTGCTTTAATCCACGGAGCTATTTGGCTGGCTCTTGATGGCTATGTG
This sequence comes from Octomys mimax, assembly GCA_002564305.1. Taxonomy (NCBI): domain Eukaryota; kingdom Metazoa; phylum Chordata; class Mammalia; order Rodentia; family Octodontidae; genus Octomys; species Octomys mimax. Next base: position 7,686 of record NDGM011197785.1, read on the forward strand.
ATTGCAACATTCATGTCCGTACCCCTCCATCATGTTTGGTTTCCTCCAGTCTCTGCTTATCAGGAATCAAGTTCTAGCTTCCATCCTTTGGAGTTGGAGGTATCTGGGACTTTCTCAGCAATAACCTATATAATGAAACTAACTGATTTGCTCCTGCTAAGGAGATCTGTAGCTAACAGACACCACCTTGCTTCCCCCACTCCCATGCATGGCTATGAAAGGAGATTCCTTAATTTTATTCCAAAGAAGGCCCCAGCTGGTCAGAACAATCTTCCAAGAAAGCCTTCCTAAGGTGAGGATAGCAAATATGCTCCTTGAGTTGACTAGTCATCCCAGCTCTCCTTCACACCTAGAAACTGGCAACCCTGCTCATTTTCTTGACTCTGAAAAGTGTAAAGGCTGGGCCATCAGTCCAGTTGAGGGACACAAACCACAGCATGCACAATGCAAGCCATTCCACCACCCCTGTCCTCTGTTAAATACGCATTTCCATCACTTACCCCGATCAAGAGCCTTGGGAATATGTTCAGCCCCGGGAACTGCTTCTTAGAAGCCAACATATTTGGAGACATTTGGATGCTGGAGAAAAATCACTGGATTCCACTTCCCTCCCCTACTTTTGCAGTTGCCTTAAGGGCTTAAAAGTCTCAATTCTATTAACCTGAAAGTAGTGACGTCGTTCAACTTCAGGACAGGTAAGACAATATTTGCTCCTTGCACTATCTCATTGTCAAGGGGAAAACTCTTGGCAATGCCTTCCTCCCTGCTGTAAGCCATTCTAACTGCTGGATACCTTGGATAACCAGATGATAGGTCTTCCCATGCCTTGCCAATGAAAGGCGCATTTGGGAGAGTAGAGGGTCATTCAGGAAGATCTAGACTAGGTCTTATGGTGAGGATCTAAGCAAAGACAGGGAAGCCAGAGCAAGCATGAGATAGGGGGCAGAGGCTGGGTGGGGCTCAGGAAGCCAGCATACTTTACTTTAGCAGAGGCCAAGCAGCAAAGTGTCAGAGCTGACAAAGCAAACACCACAGGGAGCAAAGAACAGTGAGGTATGTTTAGAGCTAGTTCTGTGACTTCAGCTTTCATCTTGTACTCCATCAGCAGTTGTCTACCCCATCTGAATTCAGCCTGCAGACGGCCCAGTCACAGATGCTTGGGGGCCAGATAGGTCTGAGTTAGCAAACCTCTCTATCCATTCACAACTAAAGCAGCTTTGCAATTAGCTTCCAGTCCACTAAGCTTGGATTGCGTGTCTGGTAGGCTAAGAGTGAAGGCTGGGGATGTATTTCTATAATTCCCAGACCCATAAGTACAGGCTATGGAACAGAGAGCAAGGATCAGACAACAACACATCCATTGTATTGGCTAATTCTTTTCTTTTTAACTTCTTGGGAAGGTCATTAGTTATATAGTGAATTAGACCTGAAACCTACCAAAGCTCACATGTAGAAACTCAGCATCTTCTATTAGTTCTAGCTAACTCCTAAAGCCATAAGTAAAAGGGTGGGGGAGTATTTTCTAGATATAGTGGGGTTTCAGAACGCCATACTCTTATTTATTTTTATTGTTTGGAGTACCAGGGGTTGGATTCAGGACCTTGCACTTGTCAGGAAGGTGCTTATGCTGCTGAGCTGTATCCCTAGCCTGTAGAAAACCATACTCATAAAAAAAAATGTAAGAGAGTACAGTGGTTTCATCAAATCCTAATTTGGTCGATCTCAGGGTCTGTTTTGTTGTTGTAGAAGTCTAGATTAACATAGTGTGGCTGGAACTAACATTTATAGTTGGCTGGGGAGTCCTGGATGGCACACTGGCCAACAGGGACCAATCTAGGACAATTCTTGGGGCCTCCCCAGGTGAATCTGCTCACTACCACTGGGTTTCTGAGATCACTAAAAGGCACTGAGACCATGATGGCTAGTATCACTTACCTCACCGTGCTGGAGCCTGTGGCTCAGGACCCATGAAGAAAGGCCTTGGGCCCCAAATGGAAATGTTTAGAGTGAAGCCATTGCAAGATGATAGAATGAAATGCAAATTTAATTGGAGGAAAAAAAGTCTAGATGATTCCATTCTGTATTCAGGGGCAATCTAATTTGGGTGATCTTTCTCCTCTTCCTCCTCCTTCTCCTTCTCCCTAGTCCCACCTTCCAATCAGTCCCAATAGTCATGAATAATTTTTTTTTCCACTGTATCTGATTGGGCTTAGGGGATTCCTGATCTCTCCATCTTGTTTCAATAACATCACACTCAGACATACCTCGGGTCCCTTCACTGAGTGTGACTGCTCGGACAAATCGTCTTGTCACTTCATTTTGGGAAAGTACGATTTGCTGTGGATGGCCTGACCAGAGGCTTAGTTTGACACAAGGCAGAGATGGAGGGAAGAGAAACTAATGGTAGCCATCTGGATAGAACTCAAAGGGAAGCTTGCCAAAGGGGGGGCCAAAGCCACTTCCCAGGGAAGGGCGTCTCAGAGAAGGAGCTGAGCGGGTAGTGAAGGGGAGAAGTGATGCTCAGGAGGGGACATCATGCCAAGGGTTAATAGGAAGATGGACGTGAGCAGCGACATTGCAGAAAGCGCGAGGCAAAGGATGACATGTGTCCTGGGTGTGTGAGGGCTGCCTTGAAACCTCATCTGGTCTCCTCTTGGTCGTTGGTGAGCCTACAATAAGCAAGAGGAAAGGGACATGGGGTCAGCAAGCCACATTCCATCACGCATGACTCCCTGGGAGTGTTTAGTTCCAGGCTCTCCCCTCCCATCTTGCAGCACATCGTGTGGACTTCCCGGAGATGGGAAGAACATGCGAAGCAGATGCTTGAGGCTGGACCTGGGCCAAGGGTGGCCAGCCTTTACCAGCAGGCAGCCACATAGGCATTCACCCTCAGTTAGCTCATCTACACCCATGAAGAAGTCATATTTCCAGCAAAGTGGAGTTCGCGCCATCAACAGGTTAAGCCAGAAACAGCTCTCTGTACCAGTAGCTGAGGGCCGGCAGGGTACATTACAGGGATTTTTTTTTTTTTTTAATGCAGCTCAGACTCATAGTGATCCTCCTGTTTTCAGCCTCCCCAGCACTGGTACGAGTTGTGCACCATCACATCCAGTCTCGGCGGCCGGCTCAGCATGCCCAGCGGCGCAGCCAGTGGGGCCTGTGATGCTGGGGATCAAACCCCAGTCCCTGCTCTTGCCTAAGCAGGTGCTTAGTCTGCTGAGCTATCTTGCTGGCCCTGGGAAAATATGTTTAATGAGCTACTCTGTTTAGGACAGTGACAGCTGAATCATGCTAGGAAGCCTGTTTCTGTCATCTGTGTTACCATGGTGGGTCTCATTCGGATGCCTTTACGACAGCACTCTGCTTACGGGGAAGCAGTAGCCCACAGGAAGTCCTGAATGGGAACCAAGGACCTGGGGAATGCCCATTGTCCTCTTTGGCCCTGCTAGAGACATGTTGGCAGGGAAAGTGAAAGCCATTCAGCCTCTCACTCAAGGCCAGAATAGGCGCCTATTACTTGCACGTATCTCAAAGCCCCAGGCAGAGCCAGTGTGGGACTGCTGGGTGAACTGAAAACACTCACACCTTACATGGACCCGAAGTGTGGAAGAAAGGTGTGGTGTCCTCCCAGAGATGTTTCTAAAATGTGGACTGGCAAGGGGCTGACCTGCGTAAGAGACCAACCTTAGTAATATCTAATTCCAAATGCTCAATATCAAGGTAACTTAGTTATTAACCAGCCGCAGACAGAGGAAGGAGTAACTCAGGAAAGGACCTGTATGCTAAGCAAAGAGCTGGCTTTACCGTCTTCATTAACTGTCATTAAAACGCACAATTTAGACCTCCATTCCAACCACTGCTAGAAAGAGAATTTAAGCTGAGAATGACGGTTCTGGTCTGGATACTGTCATTTGCCCCTAACCAAAATCTGGAACAAGTCACCCCATATCTTATACTCTCAACCCATGCAGTGTATATGGCTACCTGCCCTACCTATCTCACAGGACTTTATCTTTGGTAAAACAGACCACAAACCTAAGAAACCCTCCCCTCTTCCACAGGAAGTCATCTTATTTCCTGTGCTGGTGACCCTGCTGTCTTCAGTCTGGGGTCACAGTAGGTGATTTGATTCATGACCGCATAGGCTTGCTTCTCTAAAGCAGGGCCGAAATGGTATGGAATCCCGGAAGTTTGTGGAGCAGTCTTGGGTTCAGCCCAGCCCTATTTATATTAGGTGTTGAGGCAGGCTCTCTTCCCCAGCTCATTTTGACCCCTGGCCCCTGCTGCTCTGCCTCTTTGCTCAGGAGAATCCTAAGAGTGATGAGGGTCACTGAGGGGAGCCTAGAACTTAGTCAAGCCCTTCAAGATGCCTCCTTGACACAACCCAGCCGCGAGGGCTTATAGAGAGTATGAAATGAAGTACTGCAAGTAAAACGCTGAGCAGCTTGTTGGCTGGCGTTCAGGGAATATCAGCTGAAATTGCGAAAGGGGCAGAAGAGCGCAGTCGCTGATGTTTCCTCTTCCTGCTGTCCCAGGACTCCTTATTTCTCCTTGCTTTCAAGTACCAGGAGTATATGCTAAGATGCACCTATGCTGCAAACCCACAGGGAAGGGTGGAATGACTGCCATGGGCTTTCTATAAAAGAGCCAGGAGAGGGAGCTCCAGAGTAACATTGCTGTCTGGTCCACTCATCTTCCAATTCTGAAAAAAAAACCAAAAAAAACCCCCAAAAAACAAAAACAAAAACAAAACAAAACAAAAAAACACCAAAACAAAACCAAAAACCAATCCCTGCCTAGAGGTCATGGGCTTTTTCTCCACCAGAGACTCCTCATGTCACTGAGAGAAAACTGGAGGCTTCAGTAAAGGACTGGACCCTAGTCCTGCTTTCAGACCATCTGTGGGTTCTTCTTTAACTTCAGAGACATGTTGAGACTCAACTCTTGAGCTTCATGCACAACTTGGAATAGAACAGAGAATTCCTAGAGAGTGGATCCCAGGAGATCTGGAACTGAGATTTTAAAGCTAATACTTTTCTAGTCCTTGAAACCTTGAATATGTTCTAGCTTTCTAGAAATTATTGTCCCACATATGTCTGGATTCCCAGCCACTAAGGAGTTTGTTACAGATGCATCACGGAATCTGGACATCCCTCCCCTCTTAAAATTATTTGCATCAAAGTGTTGGCATATTCTATTTAGGCACATCAGGGTACAAGAAATGGTCCCTTCTTGCTCTGAGGAACCTTTAAAAGATGGGCCTGGGCTGCCTTTCAGACAAAAGACCTAAAATGGCCGCCAGAGGTGGCAAGATGGACTCTACCGAGGCTGTGAGTCAAGTTTTTCCACAGTTCTTCCCTCCTCAGATTCCTCAGCTCAGTAGGTTGGTTGGCCTGTTTGATACAGACCTCCCCTAGCTCTACTCCTCCACACACACTTATTTTCTGGCTCACAGTTAATCAATGCAATAGTAAGAGCCCTAGAGATGAGAAGAGATCTTTTCGGTCTTTCTTACAATTAACATTTGCTCACTGTCTGGTTTTGAGTAGCAGTGGCCTCCTTTCTCTTAGTGTACCCAAGAGACTCTGCACTTCACCAACTTACAACCTGATACATAGCTCAGAAGGAACCCAGGACAACACAGAAACTTGTCACCCATGAACATTAAAAACGTTCAATGAGTGCTCCTCGCCCCTTTTCTGCTGGCGTGATATTAAGATTAGCAATACATACTGAGTATGGACTAATCCTCAGGCACTGCACTGTGAGGTGTGTATACATTGCCCTATTCAACCCCCATGACAGCTTAATGCAACAGTTTCTGGGGCGTGCAGAGGTCTAGTGACTTGCCTAGAGTGAAACAGCTATTAAGCATAGTAACTGGTAGTCTGATATCCAGAGGAGCCCCTCTTTGGGTCCTGGCCTGTTCTCTAGAACAGACAGTAGTGGAATTCCCTTCAGTGCTGGAAGAGATTTCCAAAGGTCAGAGGAGCCTGCGGAGTGAGACCTACCATATAAGGTTGACCCAGGACCTGTGGCAGTGCCTCCTGTTCCTTCTTATTCCCAATGTAGCATTTCCATAGGACAAGCATAACTTCTCTGAGGAGAAGAAGCTCAGCACCACAATGAAGCATTTTATCTCCTCCTTCCGTTCTGAGGTAACTCTGAGCTACCTGGCCCCGGCACACAGAACGGTGGGACTCAAGCTTTTGGAAAGTGAATTGTATTTTCACAATTTGAAAAGGAGATGGAAAAATGATAGCTGGGACCTAGTTCCAGAATAGAATTGTTGAGGCCCTCTATCTTAAAGGGAAACACTCTCTGGGAACTGTCACCAAGGGGTCGATAATGAGTATAATTAGCAGCGATCAAGCCACTACTTGCTTGTGACTTTGCTGGGCTCTGCTCACCTACCTATGGGGAAGGGTCAGAGTCGACCCCTTCAGTGTAGGGGTTCAGATCACTTAGAGGAAGCAGAGCTACACAGCTAGCATCACAAAAACCACCTATCCTTGACCAAGGGTGACAAAGACCCTGCCTTCAGTCCTCCAGTGAGCGTGGCTGCTCCTACTCACCCTCCACTTCCCGAAGTCACCTGTCCAGGACTGACAGAAACTGCCTTGGAGAGCTTCCCTGCCGTTAATTATGAGGAAAAGAGGACCTGAGAATCAGACCTGTGCCACCACAGTCTGTCCTCTCATCCCTCATCTCTGCAGTTGGTACCAAATGGGTGCTTTCTAAACTATAGAGTGCTTCATGATTTTGCACATGATCCTTGTGCGGACCCCACTCAAGTCTTAGTTTTGGCATATATACCCCCGAAGCAAGAATAAGCATCGAATGCTTTCATGGTCTTGGGGATTAGGCCCAGGGCCTTCACACTGAGCTGCTGCCAACAGCAAGCAGAAACCCTGAAACGACACCGAGGATTTGGAGGCAGATTTAGTTTACATCGATGGGCACTGATCGGGATCACTCCCAAAATATCAGGCCCTGATCTCTGGTGGTCTAGGGCTCAGATGGGATAAGCAAGCAGGACATACTGAGGCAGAATGGCTTGTCACTTGGGGGGTGATTTACACGAAGTACACCACAGTGCCCAGCTATGCATCACAGTGAGCAGCCATTTCTGAGACACAGAAGCAATAGGAGCTGGAACAGGAACTATTACCTGGGCAACTAAGGAACAGAAGTACACTGGCTGGGGAAGGCATTTTCTGTTACACTACTTCCCCAGTCCTTTTCATCTTTTATTTTGAGGCAGGGTCTTGCTTAGTCGCTAAGTTGCCCAGGCTGGGCTTGAACTTGCAATCCCCCTGCCTCAGCTTCCCAGAGGGTTGGTTTTACACGTGGACACCACCACACCTAGCTACCACCAAATGTTTCAACTCACTGAATAACTTTCTGCTTTAGGCCACCAGTATTAGCAAATATATGAGTTCAAATTTGTGTGAATGTTAGGTTAGCAATCATGTTAGGCTACCAATCAAATTATAAATTTTTCCTGGATTTTTTTTTCTTCTGTATTTTAGGGAAGGGTCTACAGGGTGTTCAGGGTCTCACTGTGAGATCGGACTTCTAGTGATTCTCCTGTTTACAGCCTCCCAAGTGCTGAGATTACAAGTGTGCACCACCCTACCCAGTCTCAATTGTCCTTTCAGCATGCCCTGGGGCGGGGCCAGCACGGCAAGCCTGGGGATTGAACCCCTGGCCCCTGTACCTGCTTGCAGGTGCTTTAATCTGCTGAGCTATTTGGC